>CAWVRF010000967.1:0-28000 GCA_963932465.1 Maratus speciosus | reverse complement strand
ATTGAATGGAATATCTTAATATGTGTCTCTTCTCGGGCTTAAATAATGTGGGAAATAAATTTTGTTTTTTTAATTTGTTCTTCAAATTAAGTTTTTGTTTAATATGTCAAGTTTTTTTAATAACTACTGCATTCAGACGAACACATTTCAAAATTAATGGAGGGTACCATAATCAGGTTTTGATTCAAGCGGTATTGTATCACAATTTGTGACGCAATTTACCTATATATAATTCAAAATGCTTCACCAGTGCAGTAATGCAAGTTGCTGTACTTTGGGCAAAAACTTTCAATCTGAATGTAAAAAATCTGTTTGAAAATGTCATTTTTATCTCCACTATGACGTCACATCCAACTTATTTTTAATTCTTAAAAAAAACTATTTCAGTTTAATTTTTCACGTGAAAATCATTCAACTAAAAATAGACAAATTATTAATACGGCTTTTCAATTATTGGCAACAATGAAAAAAAAAATGTTAAATTTTATTGGAAAAATGTTCGTTGATTCTCAATGAAAAAAGCGAAATTTGGAATTATTAAGAAAAATATTTGAATAATGTAAATAAAAATTAGCTCATGTTACTCTCTGGGTTATAATTCACCCATATGCAAAGGCATTTTATTATCAGTTCTGACCCTCACGTCAGGCAAGCATTTTCACATTTCAAATTTATAATATTATTAGAACTAGCAAAAAATAAAAAAATGAGTGGCATCAGGGACAAAAAGGTGGGAAAAAAAATGAAAAAGTTACGATCTCCATAGGCTTTTCTATGTTAAATTAATATTGAGAAGTGACAATGGAAATAAATAAGTGCTGCGCAATACTTAAATATAGTTAAGGAACACAAATAATGTGAAAATGAATAGCTTTTACACTCATTCAGGAATGACCTTAAAAAATTTTTTTAGAATAAAATGAAAACTTCAAGAGCATCTATTTGTACAAATGACATTTCACTATTTCATTTATCACAAACATGTAAAGATGCAAACAGAAAACTTACTTTTTCAAGAGAGTTGTTTTTCACAGATTTGCCGATTAATTCACTAAGGTCTGTAGTTTGTGTGTCACCAGGTCCTTTACAATCAAGAGTCACCAAATGCTGGCAACGCTGATGACAAGTATAATGGCAGTCTGAAACAAAATTTAAATTATTTTAATGCATGTACAATAGAACATTGATTATCTAAAAATCAAACAAAGTTTATGCGCTGATTCGATGTAAAATGCAAAACAGTGAAAAGAACTTTCTTCACTTTTTATAGTATACAGTTGAGCCCCGATTTAACGAATTTCTCGATTTACTGAAATTTTTTACGGTCATGGCAAAAATGGAACAAAAATACTTTGATTTAACAAATAACTTTCAACGTAAAAAATTTAAATTTTAAGAAATTTTCTACTATTTATAAAAAAATTTCCAATGTCCCTGATTGTTAATTTTCTGAATATGTATCTTGTGATGCAGAACTAACTACAATGTGAAAATGTGCATTACAGCAAGGTTATAATGGGCAGTTGGATGTCAAATTCATGAAAAAAGTTGTTTTTTAATATTTTGAATCCTTTATTTTCTCCCTTTCAAATGGTGTATTACTTTTGTTCCTACAACAACAAGAAGTAAATATTTTTAAGGAATTCAATTTGTTTATATCATACATAAACATTACCTATATAAACTTTAAACTCAATTTTCTGAAAATGTTGCTTTTTAAACTTCGATGTACTTTTCTATAGAAACTACTACATATTATTGTTTGAAATCTTGCCAGAATATTTCACACATATCCCTGATCAATCTGAAGTGGACTTTTGTTACAAACATTTGTACAAAATTATTATAAAAAAGTTTTTTTTTGAAAAAAATGCTAGTTTTTCGTTATTTAAAAGTGGTTTTTATTCTAGATTAAAAAAAAAAATAACTAAAGAACATCTCTTTATAAAGTGGACTTCACTTTATTAGGAATTAGTCATATTATATATTTAAAAAATTCAAGTGAATATCTTTGGTAGTTTCTGAGAAATGGTACATTAATTTAACATGGTAGATATATAGGGATTTCCAACTGCCCTTAACAGCAGTAGTAGTAGATCCAATGAAGATGATGTAATAGTGATGAAGCATGCAACATTCAAAGAAGCAATTAGCAGTTTGAATATTTTGAAATGGTATTCGATGTGCGGCTCATGATGTTGATGACACTGTTCAGCATTCGAAATCCTTGGTGGTCCGCTGGTCTGAGGCCACCAAAAATTCAATCGGACCACTGATTTGAAAAATTTAATGGTCCGCAGGACCAGTAACTTTTCCCCCTCACTGACAGGTAAACGTAAACTTTCCTGTCTCTGAGAAAACTTCAATAAACACAAATCACATAATTTTATTTATTTAAAAAAATTAATTTTAAATAATAATTCTTTTAAATAAATTGCATTAAACCTTAGTCAGTTGAAATAGATAATCTGAAATGAAATATTTAATTAATAATTTTATAGTTTTTCTTTATGTTCTTTCTTCATTTGAATCAATAAAGTATACAAATAATAAATGTCTAGCCATACTGTTTGTTCTCAGAAAGCAAAACCCTCCACGCTTTTACGCATGCGTCAGGTCTGCATTGATTTTAACAAAATAGGGGTAAGCGGAGTTTGTTTAGTTGCGTTTTGCTCAGCGCCAATCTTAGTAACAACGTACAAGTGAATGACGAAATGGAACTTCGGAAAGTAACAATTTCAGCGTAACGCCCCTTTGGATAGTAAAATCGTCTCAGAATGGCGATGTATCGTCTTGACACGACCGAGACTAATGATAAGCTGGAAGTAACAGGAGTCGTTCGGTAGCTTCAGGCTACCGAACTTTTAGCAAATTATAATTTTACATTTTATTATGATGAAAATTTTGGATAACTGCAAAAAGGAAGTTTGATTTATATTCTAGGTGGGGGAAGGGGTCACTCAAAGGGTTAAAGGGACTTAATAGAATTGTATGTAGCAGGCCAGTGATGATTACTGCGGACCAGTAAATTCTTATGCTTACTTGTCATTGGGACCAGTGACTTTTTTATATGAATTCTACTGCTGCTGTTTTCATAGCTTCAGGAAAAAAACCAATAAAAGAAGATTGGAATACAAACTAGAAACAAGGCAAAGAAACATCTATAAAAGGCATTTTATAATTTATCTATAAAATTTGAATAAATGAGATTTTTTTCTTGTGATTTATAGTAGAAGATAAAAAAAGAATCAATTTTTATACAGTGTATTTTCTTAAAGCAATAAATATTTAACATCATTATTAAGATAAGTGAGCATTATTCTTTTTTTATTTGTAGCCATTTTTTAACTTGCTCTGTTGTATAAAAACATTCCTTTGATTATCCTGATTTAATGAAGAACATTGCTAGTCCTGAATGATTCATTAAATTGGGGTTCGACTGTACTTACAAATTATTTTTTTTATCATTTAGCTACCTTTAATCCTTATCACTTTTCTCGAAATATTTGAAACATAAACTAAGGATTTGTTCAGGAGAAATCTGGGTCCTTTATAGGACCTTTCGCAAATTTTTTCATCTTAAAATAGGACTCTTTACAAAACTTTTTCCCTTTAAACAGGACTCTTTACAAACATTTTCCCAATAAAAAGGGACCTTTCATAAAATTCTAGTCTTACATGTAGACTATTCATAAAACTCTTTTTTTCAAATAAGCTTTTCACAAATAGAATCATTTTTAAATAAAATCTGATCTTTACAAAACAACTGATGTTGCCAAATAAACTATTTAGCTTTTTTACACATAAAGAATCGTATTAAAAACAGATAAACAGGAACGTGATAATTTAAAATTCCCAAAATTATGACTTTTGTGTTTCACAAATATAAGACACATTTCACAATTCCCAAAAACATGACCCTGTAAACAGAATTTTAATCCTGTAATGCGATTCATTTGATACTTGGGTATTAAAAAGGATAATTGCCAAAAGCATGCAAAATTTTCAGTTACGGCAACATTGTTGAGATTTATAGGGTTAATAATTTTCTTGTTTTGTTCACTTTTTCCACTGTGACAAATTTTTGGAAACACTTCCAGAAAAAAGTGGCAATTTTTTCCAGATGCAGATTCCAAACCAAAATGCTAATGAAAGCAACTGGAATCAGGTAATGGTTCTGTTTACTTAGCCATTTTATACAAGCTGATTTTCAAACATTTACAGTATATTTCTGTGTATAAGCTGAGTATACGGCTTTTCAGTGAAAATTGTCCAAAATCGGAAACCTGTATATAAGCCGATGTTAAACAAACGGGATAAAAAATTCAGCGAAAGAAAACTTAGCACTATTTTTTTTTTTTTTTTTTTGTCTATCTAATAGGAAAAAAATGCTCTCTCTGAAATTATTGATATCTGCTAGAGATCTTTGGTAGATCCCTCGTGGCCTTACTTTATTTCTTCAACACTCAGACGTTTTTCTAAATGAGTCATTTAAAAACAGGCTTCGTTCGAAATGGATGTCATCTGGAGATGCAAATGTAACAAATGGCGGTAATTTAAAAAAAAGTTGCCACCGTTACTATATCTGAATGGGTGAAGGAAGCTTGGCATGAATTACCACAAGAAATGATAGTCCGATCTTTCAAAAAATGTTGTATCAGTAATACGATAGGTTGAGTATGATGCCATTTTTGAAGAAGATAGTGATGGTGATGAACTAGATACTGACGATATTCATCCTGATGTACCACTGAGCTTGAAAATTCTGATAATGACTCGAATAGTAAAAAACATAATTGGTAACTTGTTTCATTATAAAAGAATGGAGTGTTAAAGTACTTTTAGAAATTTATAGGTATCTTTTAAGTTTTTTATACTTACAATCCTTTTTATTTTAGAATATGCAATTTGGAAATTGTCTTGGACTCGTGTATAAGCTGGCCTCCTCCTACTTTCGAACAAAAAGAAAGTTAAAAATTTTTTGGCTGATACAAGGAAATATACAGTAATGGATGCTATTTAATCAATCTCAAAAACAATCATTAGCTATCGTGACAGCAGTTGATTCAGCCTTAAAATCCTCCACTCAAAGGGAGATAAAAGGATATCAGATTACAGAAGATCGTCAATGGTTGTTTAATTATAATTCAATTTTTCATAATCTTTTTTAAAATGAGCAAATTAGCATGTTTAAAAAAAATTATTTTCTAAATCATTCTAAAACTCACTTTCTATTTCAATTTTAAAAATATTTCTATCATAAGAGTATAAGCTAACATTTCAGATACAAATATATAACATTTTCTTGAAGGTTGCAATTTCTCTTAATTTTTTTAATGTCCTCAATACTATTGCGCATTATTCTTATCTCTCAATATGTACAATATAACAAGGCAGGGATCCACCTGTTTATGGAACAATCAGGTTCTTTTAAGGACCCTTCACAAAATATTTCATGTCAAAACAGGACCATTCACAAAATTATTCATCTTAAAATGGGACCCTTCATAAAATTATTCATCTTAAAACGGGACCCTTCATAAAATTATTCATCTTAAAACGGGACCCTTCACAAAACTTTTCACCTAAAAGCAGGACCCTTCACAAAATTTTTTGTCCCAGAAATAGGCCTTTCACAAAAGTTTTCTATCTCTAAACTAAACATTTCACAATCTTAATCATTTAAAAGTAAAATCTGACCTGTCACTTCTATATCTATAAAGAAAATGTATGTATTTTACATACATACAACTTTAAAAGTATAAACAAGAATCTGAATATAATGATAATTTCAAATTCACAAAATTATGACTACATTTTTCACAAATATAAAAAGCTGTTTACAATTTTACAAAAACAGGAGCCTGGAAGTACAGTCTGGACAGATGACACATGCATTTTAAAATTTAAAAAAACATGGTGACCAAATAATAATAATGAGGGGAAAAGCCTGCTATCAAAGAAGTATCTCTCTATTCTAAAAAAAAGTAACTACCGCTGTCACCGCCGCCGCCGGTTTTGAATTTTTTGTGACCGGAGGTCTTTCTTCGTTAATATTAAGAAAAATAATGCATACAAAAATATGAAAATCGGTAGTATTATACAGAAATGTTTGATAAATACGCTGGTGCAGACAGTTTTCAGATCGAAGAATTATTTTAAGAGATATTTAATGCTAAAGTTGGACAAAATCGATCCACTAAAAAAGTTTTATACAAGCAAAAACTGTTCATAGGAATTTAATCATTTTTAGATCATTTTATGCTTTAGAATTTGCCGGAGTGCAGATTGCATTAATTTTTTTATTTTGACTAATTTTTTGAGGTTTTATTTCTATTTTAAATTCAGATTTTCAGCATTTCTAGAGATATTTTTAACAGATTTTAGAAAGCGATATTAATTTAAACTGTTGCCAACTGTATAAACAGCGGAAACAATAATGTTTGCTTCAAAAAAAAAATATTTATACGTGTAAATAAATTAAAAATTTATTTACACGTGACTATTATAAACTGAAAAAAACATTTGGAATTAGAATTAAATAATTATGTACAAAAAGCAGGAACGTATTAAAAATTACGTCATAAAAACTATAATTACACGTGAATTTTAAGAGAGAAAGGAATTTGTAAAACAATAAATTTATTAACATGCGTTAGAAGTATTAAATAGGAGAAATTACGTCATATTTACGTCACATTACAGTTATTACATAAAATGAACACAAAATAATATTGCAAAACGGTTTAAATTTAGAAATTGCGCTAGACATTTATTTGATGATTTAAGAGTATACTTTTCAACTATTTTTGTTAGGAAAGCGCAAATAATATTTCATTTCTAATACAACTACATTCACGTGAATATTAAAAAGAGAAAGAATAGTTTGGTCAAAATTACGTCAGATTAAAAACAATTAAATTAAAATGTCTCATTTAAAAGAACTTTCTTTTCGCTTTGTTAAATAATACCGGGAGACAAAGACTCTGTTTACTTAATTCCTTTTATATTAGCTTATTTTGAAATGTTGTTACACGGGTCTACGTCATCAAGTTATTTTTATTTCGACGTTTTATTTGTATTTTTATTAATGTTGTACTAATTTATTTGTTCTTTTGTTATTTAAAATAAAAATTATGTCAATTTGTATAATTTGGCGAGTGGTTTGGCGATTTATATAATTTGGCGAAATTGGTCGATGGGATAATCAAGTAGTACCGCAACGGATTTGGCGTTAAAATTCCCCAATCAAAGAGAAATGAATAGAAATCCGTTTATAGAGAGATCACCACTGTTTTTTAAATTATAATTCACTCTTTCGAAATCTTTTTAAAGCCGATCAAATTAGCGTGCATTTAGAGCCTACGGTGTCTAGACGGGGGTTGGCGAGCGTAGCTCGTAGGGGGCCGAGCCCCCTAGTGAGAGGAAAGAAAAATAGTAACTTAAAATGGATAAAAGCGCGAATCCGGAAATGTTACTTGTGAATTATGTTATCGATAGAATCTCGGCGATAAACAAATATCACTTATTCTTAATGAAGTACTAAAATCCATTATAAAATGCATCAATTCTATCAGATGTAATACAAAATATAAGAGAGATTTCAAGAAATTCTATGAAAATAAAAATTAGACTATTTATCACCTTTAAATTTGAAAAAAAATCAAAAAATAATAAAACTTTTATAGATGTAAATGAAAAGATCCATGGCATCATTGCATTCATGGAGCTAGGTTAAAAGCATACTTGTAATTAACAAAAATAGGATTTTGATAAATTAAAGAATGTGAAATCACTTAACAGAGTTAATGCTATTTTCAGATTCATCCGGGAAAATGGAAGTTTATTTTTTATGTGACAATATTTATATGATATAGAAGGGAGGGGGAGGGACATCATGATTTTAGAGATGCTTAGGTGGGGCGTGGCCAAAAAAAGGTTGGGAACCACTGCTGCATACTGTATTTACAGGGATTGAAATGTTTATTTCAGAACCACAAAAATTGCAAGATAAATATAAAGCTAAGTAAAAAGATATAAAAAGAAATATCATTTTCAATTTTTAAGAAAAAATCTACTATAAAAACAGAATTAATTAAAAAATATATATAAAAATGAAACACTCACTAAGGCATCTTAAGCAGTCAGTGGAATTATATAATCCCCATATGAAGTCACCGCAGCAGTCACACCAAGTGGGATTTTTCAAATTTGAAACTTGAAAACGATGACCAATTCCTCGTTCGGCTGGTTCTAATTCTACTACTCCAAAACTTGCAAGTTCAATCAACTCTCTAGGTCTCAATGAGCCAGTCATATCACTTTCAGAATACCTATCCTGGAAAAATAAAACAAGAACAAAAAATGTAGAGCTGTAATTTCACTTATAGGAGATACAAAAGAATAACAACTATAAAATTTTTCATAAGTAAAAGATATTATTTCAGTTTTTAAATCAGAAGTGATTGTGCTTCCAGATGTTACTAACCATTAATATTTGTCTTATTTAATCTCAGAATTTATAAGACGAATATTACACTGTTAAATAAAGTGGTTCCAGAAATTACTACCTCTGTTATTATTATTTTTTTTTAAATGAAAGATTATAAAATTTAACTGAAAATTACAGTAGTAAATATTTCTTAACCAGGCTTCTTGACTGCCAGGCTTAATTTCGCTGGTAAAGGGCCCTCTAGAGATATCCTTGTAGTAGAATCAAGCAGGGTTGCCGGGTTTTAGCCAGGCCAAAAAAAGCCGGCCGGCTTTTTTTGGTTTTAACCACTTAAAAAAAGCCAGCTTTTATTTTTTAAAAGTTGGTTTATAGTTAATTCATTTTAAATTTGGGCCAATTAATTTTTAATACACTTATAAATATTTCCAGTACTTCTATTTTTCTAAATTTGGTATATTTTCTAAAAAAAATTATAGATTTCTATTAAATTTTGTCAAATAAATAAATACGTCTTCTAGAAGGCAACTGTGAAGGCATTATGTCTGAAAAAAAAAATCATAAACATTGAAAAAAATATCAGGTTCCAAACTCGTGTTTTGAAATTCTATATTACATAGCTCCACATATACTACACATTTTAAAGATTATATTTAATTAAACAATGACAAAACATAGCACATCAAAATGGAAACATTCTCATGTGTCTATATCAAGAGACTAAGTTATAAATATTAAAAGAGAAATTAGAAAGGATATAATATTCGAGGAGAGTGGTACATAAGTGTATAAAAAATAGAGCATTTAAACAAGAAAAAAAAAAAAAAAATTCTCTAAATAAAATTTTTAAAAGCTTGTTGCTAAGCATATTCATGCATATGCTATTCATAATGCTTTTAATAGTGAGAAATTGTGTTTTATTAATATGACTATGTATAATTTTAAATGTTTACTAGAAATAAAATAAGACTTGTATATTAATAGCTCTTAAAATTAATTAAGAAATAAAACATGTAACTAAGTAACCATTGTCCTCTTTAATTTTATAAAGCAGTAAAAATGAAAAAATTGGCAGTTGGCATGGCCCTTTTAAAATTTAGCTGACATATTTGCAATTCTGACTACAAATCAACAGCAAAACCATCTAAGTTTTATTGCAGTATTAATGTCCTCATTATTGAGAAATTTGGCTACTTATTAAACTCTAAATCAATTAAATGTCATTAAAACTAATTAAAAACACTTTAAAATGTGTAGTTTATAATTACAATGCTTCATTGTATAAAAGCCAATTATGGCCAAAAAAAGTCGGTTAAAACCAATAAAAGCCACCGGCCTGGCTTTTTTTAATTTTAGCCGGCTTTTTTGCAACTCTGGAATCAAGGTCATTACTACTCACCTCTGACCAATTCGGTTCAAATATGCAACCATTACTGTGTAGTGAATGACGTACGGGGTGTACATAATGGTTGTTGATTAGTGAAATGAGAGAACGTACACAGCATACATCCTGACAGTCAAGGAGATAATAGTCCAATGCTGTATTTTTAAGCACATTCAGATTTTAGATCCAGAGAAAGAATTTTTTGAAGATGGAACTGCAGTCTCAAAAAAGAGACTGAAATGTGCGATTTGAGAAAAATGAAAAAATTTGAGCCTCCATCTCACAAACTATCAGGTCTAGGAAGGAAAAATTTCTCATTGATTCATTTCAAGGTAGAGTTAGTATGTACACAAAGTTTCGTCCAACCAAATCCCTGCCGATTGGGTTACAAACCATAACAAATTTGGTTGAATTGACATGGAATGACCCAGCAAGATAAAAAGTTCCCCATCTACAAAATAACAATCAATAATAGTTGAAAAATTCCTTTACATTGTTTTGAGTGCAAATATAAAAAATATACACAATGTTACTTTAAAATAAATATCAAATAAAAGAAAATATCGAAAATGTCAAACTATCAAGATATTTTGAAAATAAATAGATCTATACCATGATACATATCACCAAATCTTGCCTATTGTATATATATATATATAAATTTAGTACCAGGTATATAGAGTATCACAAGAAAGATTATTAGAATTTTAAGAGATGACAGAATAAACTAATTTATATTTTTTATATAGAAATATATGGGCTCATGTGTAACTTTGCAGTGTAAAAACACATATTATAGTAACTCTTGGCTACTTGTCATAATATCAGAAAATTAGAAAAGAGCCAAACTCCCTTCCTAAATCTTTGCCAATGTAAGAATTTCAGTCACTTTTAACCATTTGGCACCCTTTTAACAAAAATCTTGACAGCCTATGGGAGAGCCCCTTCAAAAGATGCCCCTCATGCCCTTGTTTATTTGGAGGTACTTTGAGGGTTGCTAGCAACATCCAAATTGGTTTAAATATGACTATTACTGCACAACAAAAATAATATATATATATATATATATATATATATACAGGGTGATTCAGCTCGTCGGTGACAAACTTTAAGGATCGATAGAGCACACCTAGACGAACATTTTTGAATAGGGAATGTAGGGTCCCTGACGCGATGGTAAGGCGCTAGGCGCTTTCGAAAATTTGGGTGCCGAAATTCGAAACGTCATAAAAACTAGGGAAATGGTTAGATTTTCTTGCTTGTTGCGTCGAAATGATTCTGTTTGTTTAGACTTTCTTCAGTACCAATTTGATAAGTGTATCTCTTAAAACATGGATAGGGGGCGCTGCAGACTTTGGAGAGCTAGACAACAACTTTAAGCCCGTTATTTTGATAATTTAACACATGCTCGCCAAAGTTTATACTCTAACTTAAAGTTTGAACCCAAAAGTAGAGCCCTGCAAAAAGCGTAAGAGCCGGAATAAAATGTCAAAGTACAGGGTGGTCGAAACTCGAAGGCTCCTAGGAGATAAACAAACAGATTTCTTGACTTATGGCATGCATTTTCATGATTCTGTTTGCTGGGGCTCTCTGAAACTCAGTTGAACGGTACAAAAAGAAACATCGATAGGGGGCGCTTTGGGCAAAAAACATAATTCGTTGACATTTCGGACGCTAACTGGAAACGGGGCGCTACGATCAGTTAGTAATAATGAAAACACATTTTCTACCTCTGCTCACCACTTCTGAATAAATTTAGACCAAAAACATCAATGATACTGGAAATTTATTTACAAAAAATAACACTACAGAAGATGCTCAAAATTTCGATCTTGGGCCATGATGCAGGCTTCGCACCTCCGTCGCATTGAGGAGTGTGTGTTTCCAACAATGCCAGGAGTATCTCTGATCTGCCCTGCAGCTGCCACAATGCGCGCCACAAGTTCTTCAGCACTGCTGACAGGTGTATGGTATACCTCGGCCTTCAGGTAACCCCAAAGGAAGAAATCCAAGCAGGTGAGGTCTGGTGATCGGGCAGGCCAGTGAACTGGACCCCCACGCCCGATCCACCGCTGGCCATACCTTGCGTTTAGATGGAGACGCACGTCGTTCGTGTAATGGGCCGGAGCTCCATCGTGCTGGAACCACATCTGGCGACGCGAACCTTCGGGTACGTGCGCCTCATCCAGAAGCTGCGGCAGCACTTGATCCAGGAAAATCAGGTAATTTCCACCTGTCAGCCGTTCAGGTAACAAATAAGGGCCAATGAGGCAATCCCCCAGAATGCCGGCCCACACATTTACTGAGAAACGCTCCTGGGCTGCTCGGCTTCTGGTTTCATGTTGGTTGACATTTTATTCCGGCTCTTACGCTTTTTGCAGGGCTCTACTTTTGGGTTCAAACTTTAAGTTAGAGTATAAACTTTGGCGAGCATGTGTTAAATTATCAAAATAACGGGCTTAAAGTTGTTGTCTAGCTCTCCAAAGTCTGCAGCGCCCCCTATCCATGTTTTAAGAGATACGCTTATCAAATTGGTACTGAAGAAAGTCTAAACAAACAGAATCATTTCGACGCAACAAGCAAGAAAATCTAACCATTTCCCTAGTTTTTATGACGTTTCGAATTTCGGCACCCAAATTTTCGAAAGCGCCTAGCGCCTTACCATCGCGTCAGGGACCCTACATTCCCTATTCAAAAATGTTCGTCTAGGTGTGCTCTATCGATCCTTAAAGTTTGTCACCGACGAGCTGAATCACCCTGTATATATATATATATATATATATAATAGTGTTCACATTTCTTTTAAGAAGGGCAGAGCGGATTTGCTGAAAAGGGCTCTTATATCGAAGCAGCAGCCCCTCATGCCCTTGTTTATTTGGAGGTACTTTAAGGATTGCTAGCAACATCCAAATTGGTTTATAAATATGACTATTACTACACAACAAAAATCATATATATACATATATATATTTATATATACAGTGCCCGACTTAGGCTGTGGGGGGCCCCTTTCTATCTATCTATAGATTTTTTTTGTCAATAATGTGGAAGTGACTAGTACCAGGGGTGCAGAATATGTCCGATCTGGCGATCTAGGATCGGGGGAAATTTTAACCACCTGGGGAAATTGTGCAGAAACATATACAATTGATTTCGATTTTAACAACAAATTCCATAATTCCCTGAGATAGAAAAATTTCACTACAAATAAAAAGATGCGTATGGCGATCTTCACAAAATCGATCTCGGAATAATATGTACTGTATATCAGGGGTGATTCTGTTCCGAATTTGCTAAAAATTTAAGGCATTCTATTCCGAAAATTAAAGAAAAGATCATCAGTCTGAAAATTCGGACATAAAAATACTGCGAATGTTGTCAAAGAATTGCGGAAAAAACGCGCTTTTCGTCACAAGATCGCAAAATAACCACAAATTTCGTCAAAAGATTGCAAAATAACCGCAAGTTTCCTCAAAAGATCGCAAAATAACTGTAAATTTCGTTAAAAGATCGCGAAAGAATCGTATGTTTCGTCTAAAGATTGCGAAAAAACCACAAATTTCGGCGAAAGAGCAGCAAGTTTCATCAAAAGAGCGCAAAATGGACGCAAATTTTGTCAAAAGATAGCGAAATAAATGCACATTTCGCCAAAAAATCACGAAAAAAACCATAAATTTTCTCAAAATATTGCGAAACAACCGCAAATCTCGGCAAAATATCGCGAAACAACCGCAAATTTCGCCAAAATATTGCAAAACAATCGCAAATTTCAGCAAAAGATCACGAAACAACCGCAAATTTCGTCAAAAGATCGCAAAACCACGGCGAATTTCATCAAAAGATCGCAAAACAACCTAAAATTTCGTCGAAAGACAGCAAAACAACCGCGAATTTCATCAAAAGATCGCGAAACATCAAATACTCTCAAATTTCATCAAAAGATCGCGAAATCAACGCAAATTTCATCAAAAGGGGCGAAACAACCACAAATTTCGTCAAAAGGGGCTAAACAACTGTAAATTTCATTAAAAGATCGCAAAAACCCCGCAAATTTCGTCAAAAGATCACAAAAGAACCGCAAATTTCGTCAAACGATCGCAAAACGACCACAAATTTCGCCAAATGATCGCAAAACAACCGCGAATTTCATCAAAAGATGGCAAAACAACCGCAAATTCCGTCAAAAGAGGGCGAAATACCCGCGAATTTCGTCAAAAGGAAGGCGAAATAACTAAAAAACTCGTGAAAAGGAAGGCGAAATAACCGCAAATCTTTTATTTCGGCAAAGGGTCGTGAAAAAAAACCTAGTTAGTGCTGGGAGTGGATTTCTTCTCTTTTCCCCCACTCTGCTGCTGTAACCTTTCAGAAAACTTGCTGTTAATTTCAGATTTTTTTCCCCCTCAGAATCACCCCTTCCATTATATACTCGTGCATAAGTTGAGATATATTGGAAAAATAAATTTTCTACACCTACGTTAATACAGCATTTACCTATAACATACCGTAAGACTTTGGGGAAATTTTCATGTGGATTAGGGGAAATGTTGCGAGTAGAAGTATTTTCTGCACCCCTGACTAGTACTAAACTTCATACATATTGTATTATATGCATAAGTTTTGTACCCGGTACTGCTTACATCTGTATACAGAGTGTCACAAAATACTAGTAGGATAATAGTAGAAAAAATGATAGATTGTTTGATATGAGTATTTCTTTGCAAACTTTCACTTTGCATATCTACGTACGTTATAAGATGTCTAAAAGAAAATGCCCCAAATTGGTCATAATTAATGGTTTTAACTAGGGATGCACCGGATATTGATTTTGCCGGATATCGGATACCGGATATCCGAAGCTCCTTCGCCTGCCGGATTCGGATATCCGGCCGGATATCCGATCGGATATCCGGCACTAGATATGTTTTTAGTTATATAGTGAATTATTTCTCTATATAATGTCATCTCATAACAATAAATTACAAACATGTTTCACACATCATTAAAACATTTTAAACATATTGAAATATAATTTACAAAAACTATATCTCTTTGAATATCAGGGCTTGCAATTCAAGTTTTCCCAGGAGGGGAGTTTCATACCCAAAATTTATAAATGCAGGGAAGTTGAACTGTTAGAAAGGAAAAAAAATCATTAAACCCCCTTATTTTTTATGTGCTACTTAAAGAATTACATTTATATAGACATGACAAAATACCATTGAAACAATTTAAATTAACAACTCAAGATAATTATTCAAAATTTTTATTTTATTAAAACAAAAGGAACAGAATCAAGCTTTATATATACCATGTCTATTTTTCAACTTTCACCTAATGTTAGATTTTATTCCATTTTGCGTACTTTAGCCTCTTTCACAAGTTACACTTTTGACAAACAGCACAGAGCGACTTTTATAAGTTTAGAAATTATCGGAAACACATGGTTATGCTCTCTGAAAAAGTTTTAGAAAACTTTGCAAAATCTGATGTGCATTAATTTTTAACTTACATGAATAATGCATATCGGTGATGCTATGTCACTTCTGAGCAAATTTGTTTTATTATATCCTTAATGGAATTATATTCAAAACTGTAATCCCTGGTATTTTCGTTAATTGAACCATGTTCTATGCATCGGAATTTTAAATCCATATCCAAAGCTTGAAAAGGGAATAGTCAATTGATTTCTTCTATTACACGAGAAAAGGTTGATTTCAAAAAGTCATGTCCTAATTTCTGTTAATTGCGAGAAACAACTAGTTTGTTGTTTCTAAATATGTTTTTTTTTTAAGTTCATCAGTTTTTTTTTTTTTTTTTTCACGTGCACCACAAGTGTAATCTCATTTTGTTTAGTGCTGACTATTGTCCAATTTGGTAGAGCTTAGTTTCCGGTGGCTGTTGCTGTTCTTTTAGTTATTTCCTATTTTGAGCACACAGGAAAAACATCGCAAAATACATAAAACGGTCATAGAATAAAAAATTGCCGATTTCGTCAATCATGGTGAAAATAAATAAAGTAATTTGTCGATTGGTTGCGAAAAAAAAAACTGAAGTTCATGAAAAATCGACAGTGGGAAAATATCACGAAATTTGTCAATCGATCATAGAATAGTATCGTGAAATTTGCCAGTCCGTCACGAGCAAATACCGTGAAATTCCTCAGCCGGTCGCAGACAAAAAATGCGAATTTTTTCAATCGGATGCAGAAAAACAATCGTTACTTTCATCAGTATGTCACAAGAACAAACAGGGAAATTTGCCAATCGGTCACAGAATAAAATTTCTAAATTTGTCAATGATTGCGGAAAAAAAATTATGGAATTCACCAATCAGTCTCCAAAAAAAAAAAAAAAAAAAAAAAAAAAATCAAGAAATTCGTGAGTTGATCGTGGAGAAAAATCACAAGCTTTTTTGGTCAGATGCAGAAAAAACAAACATGAATTTTGTCAATTTGTTGTAAGAAGAAACTGAAATCTGCAAATCGATAGTGGAAATTATCGCAAAATTTGTCAGTCGGTTCCGACACCTCATCGTCATTTTACAAAGAAACATTTTCGGAAAAGGATTTTTTGGAAACCCCCAATATTCTTTAGGACACGAATCCTGCCATCCCCATCTCGAAATTCAAGACATGTATCTGCCATTTAAGCCGTGTAATGTATATTAATAATGTTGTATAAAAAATGAAATTTAAACATTAAAATATTCTGTTTATTTGTTCAATGAAATGCTGATAATTGCTACGGGATTTGGGATTGACTATATTGATAATTGCTAATAATTAATTTGTACAATGAAATGCTGATAATTTGTATAACAAATTTCAACCAATTAATATACCTATAATTGTAGAGTATTTTCACAAAGAAATACCTTCTTTTTATAATTTAAACATAAAATATCTACTAATATACCCATGATTAAAGAGTTATTTTCTCCAAATATAGGTTTAGTTGATGCCTTTTTTCTGTTTTAATTATTTAATGCTGTTTTGCTTTGAGTCACATTTAGTTTTATTTTAAGTTAAATTATTGTGATATTTATAAGTAAAAAGAAAATTACTTTTCATTTTAAATACTTTATTTATAATGAAGTTACAAAAATAACTAATTGGATGTGCCAATCCCAAAACTTTCTTCTATCTCATACATCTTAATATTTCAAAAAGTAGTTCCAAATGTTAATACTTCGATATTATTAGTTCGATATTATACAAACTTTGATTTTGATCTAAAATTTCTACTCGTCAATTAATCAAAATAAGAATAAGTTAATCTCGATCATGATATTTATTAAAATCAATAATTATTTTCGTTATTCTGTTGTACATCAGCTGATTGTGAATAGCCAGCTTAGCAGGTGCGAAGTTCCCATGGCTTCACGAGCCACCAATATACAGTACAAAAAACTGCAAAAAATTTAAAAAAAGTACAAAAAACGTTGTCACAGTGCCACCTTCTGGCGGAATATTTCCAAATTCAAGGAAAAACTGCCGGCCATAGCTAAAAATATACACAAAAGATTGCTTCAATTCTATGCTTAGCTTCATACACTTTTTTGTGGTAAAATAATGGAAATAACACAAAAATCACTATTATAGCGCCCCCCTTCCAGCAGAATATTTTCAAATTGAAGGAGGACCAGTTAGTTGTTAGCCTAAAACATACCCCCAAAAATTGGTCCAATTCTATGCATAACTTCATACACTTTTCGATGGTACAAGAATGAAAATGGAACAAAGATCACGATTACAGCACACCCTTCTGGCGGAATATTTGCAATTTAAAGGAGAACCTGCTGGATATAGCCAAAAACATACACAAAAAATTTTGTTCAATTATATAGATAACTTATTACATATTTAACATACGCTTTTCGATAGTACAATAATGAAAGTGGCACAAAAATCGCAATTACAGCACTCCCTTCCGGCAGAATGCTTCCATACTGAAGAAAGAACTGCTGGCCACAGCCAAAAACATACGCAAAAAATTTGGTTCAATTCTATGCATAACTTCATACACTTTTCGATGGCACAATAATGAAAATGGCACAATAATCACGATTATAGCGCCCTCTTCCAGTGGAATGTTCCAATATAGAAGGAAGGCCAGCTGGCTATAGCCAAAAACATTCACAAAAAATTTGGTTCAATTCTATGCATAACTTCATATACTTTTTGATGGTATGATGACAGACAGACATTTTGTATAAACATGTTTTGGGATCTCTGGCCTCGAAAACGTCTAAGCCCACCGAAACCAGAAATTGAAAAAATCTGTTACAATACTTTCTTCTAATGAAGATAGAAGTAAAAATAGGCCTGTTTAATTGTTAAACATAAAAACATAGAGAAAGAAACTTCATAAAGTCATACTTTAATAAACAACTTCAGACTTTGTTTCACATTCTGAAAGTAAAGGTACAATTTTCTAAAAGATGTAAACAAATTCTTAAATTTATTATAAAGAGTTCAAATACCAATGTTAGGAAAGCTGGCAATTCTTTAAACTTTTGAGAATTACCTTTTACTCATGAATAGTGGACTTATTTCATATTTTGCATTATAAACAAAAGTTGTTCGGCATTGTTTGGGTCAAACGATTTCTCTTATCCTTATATATTTGCTTTGCTACGCATTGCCGGATATCCGGCAGAGAAGTCGGATATCCGGTGATTGTGATTCGGATATCCGACGGTATTTCGGATATTGAAAAATCAGCCGGATATGCCGGATATCGGATATTTGCCGGATATCCGTTGCATCCCTAGTTTTAACTTGCCACATTACAAGAAAAAGTTAATAAAGAATTTCTTTTGAAAACAATAGAATACTAAGTTGTCATAATAAAATATTAATCATTAGTTTCCTAATGATATAGTTTGTTTTTTGCATGGGTGGAGAGGGTACTGGAAGCAGAGGGGAGAAGGGGACCGCACTTCCTTCCTAAATGTTTGAAAAGATATGAATTTTGGTCACTTTTGTTTAAATTTAAACATTTGGCATCTTTTAATGAAAATCCTGACTACTCTCATGGGGGCCCCCTAAAAAGGGGGCAGCTGCCCCGCATAAGTCATGCCCTGTATATATAATAGTGTTCACATTTCTTTTAAAAAGGGCAGAGCGGATTTGCTGAAAAGGGCTCTTATATCGAGTAAAGGGGCACATTTTGTTGAATGAAAAAACACTCTCATTGGATTATCATTTGTCAGTTCTGAAGAGTTCGAATTTCAACTCTAAACCTTTAATTACTATTAAGTCCTAAATTTCCTGAGAACATTTCGAAAAGGGGAGGGGAAGAGGCACACTCTGGATTCACTGGCATATATTATAAAGGTAAACTGAAATCCTGCAGTATTTTTAAGAATATCATAAAATAAACTGATTAAAATAACTCCATTTTTTGAATATTGTACTTATGGAAACATGCACCATTCTGGAACGATTTTGAAATGGAAAATGTATTCGGATTTGAAAATACAATACAATATACAGCTGCTGCATGTTTTTTTACATTGATTTAGAACTTACAACACGTGAGTCAATCAGAGCAGCAAAACTTCTGTTTTCAAAAGTTAGGGAGGGGAGGGGAGGAGAGGAAAAAGCCAAATATTGAAAAAGAAAAAAAAATAGAGGACACAAAGAAGACAGTGGGAAACAGGGCAAGGTGCATCAGCAGTTTAAACGAAAAGGTCAGGGTGCAATGCCCTTTTAAAAACATCAAATCGGAACATTAATATATAATATAAATCAACATTTGGACAGAGTATAATTTTGGGGTTAGGGGTCATGATCGGTGAAAACATAACATGTCAAAGGTTTCTGAAATTGTTTCCCTCTGGAGAGCTGCAATAGGTAGCTTTTTAGTTTTTGTAATGGAAGATACGTTATACAAAAATCAAGTCTGGAAGCTTAGGTGTGCATTATAAGCCAGAATATAAAGTAATTACAGCAGGAAGCAGTCATTTTCCTACAAAGTATAACACATGAATTATGTCTAAAAACAATTTTGATAAGTATGAGAAATTACCCTTGATTTATTTCTTCTTCGGAATGGTCTTGGAAGTGCAAAATTCTGAAGGATACCAGATGGGCTGAAATTCATTTTTATACGAACATCACTATCGCTACCAGATATTGGTCTTGGTCTCCTTCCCCCAATAGGCGTAACTGGTGGTGTGTAAGCTCTACGAATGCTTTTGTAGTCGGAAAACATAATTGCAACACAGTGACTTCACATTAAATAGTTCATCATAGTAAAACTGACTGGCAAAAAAATATTTCCACATCCTATAATAGAAAAAAATATATTTTACTATGAGTAAATATATAAGAAATAATTTCTCATCTTATTACAATATCTTTAATTATTTTAAAGCAATAAAATTTCAATAAAGAATAAAGGGTAAAATTAATACATTAATGCTGGCATGAACTCGAATGTTACTGAAATATGCAACTGCATGCAGGACCTGATCGAAAGAAAATAGCACTCAGAGACTAAAAGTGCTATTACACATAAAAATTGCCTGTGACTTGTTACTTCTCCTGCAACTAATGTAACACTTTTTTTGTTTCTCAAGCATTCCATTGGCTGTTCAGGAAAAGGATTTTCCATCATCAGTTTTCCAAGCATTTGTTTGGCTGTAAATGGAAACTCGCTTCGTTTACAGGGGTCAAAAATGCTCTGACACAAGATAGTTGCTTGCTTTCCGAGCGACTTTCTTGAAACCATAGGTTAACATTGAGTCATTAGGAAATAGAAGCAACTATGACGCCTTGTGTAATAGCACTTTAACATTCGTTTCGTGTGGAGTGGAGTCTCCCCACCCCTCCCTCTTCCTGTGTTCTAGCAACATCACTAACAATGTTTGCCTTGTTAACAATGACAATGCATACTGAATGAAATAATCATATTTGTGACTAACTCAAGAATTTACACAATTTCAGGTTACTTTTCTGTTATACCAACAGCATGCTAAAATGTATGCTTATGTGCTACCATGGTTTGGTGATACATATCAATCAGTGTTCAAAATCTTTGGTAATCCGCTGCTCCGAGACCACCAAAAATTCAATCAGACCACTAATTTGAAAAATTTAGTGGTCTGCAAGATCAGTAACTTTTTTCCCCTCTCTGACAGGTAGACACAGATAAAATGTAAAACTGTCTGCGAATTCAAATAAAATTTTCTGCAAAAAAATGCTGCGTCCCTCCCGAGTCCTATATCGCCACTAACAGTAAAAATGAAAAAGCCCTCTTTCCAATCCATTGCATTACGTTACACACACTTAACCCCACCCCACTCCCCCTCCAGTTTTCTGAATTAGACTTTATTGAAAAGAGAATAATATTTACTAAGATATTAAAACTGAATTCTCATTTTGAATGTAAAAAAATTGCTGCAAATCGTGAAAAAACACTAAACAAGCACATAAATATTCAATAAAATTTCCAACCAGGCCCCGATCATGACTAATTGGGGCCCTGGGCAAAGATAAATTAGGGGGCCCCATTCGAAAGAAGAAAATTCTTAGCTCCGTCAATACTAAATTAAATACAGTAAATTCTGTCTAAGGCGGACTCTGTATAAGCCGGAAACCTGACTACCGCGGAAATGTTTTCAAGTCCTGGCGAACCCATAGAAAATTACATTAATTCAAGCTGCATAAGGCGGAATCTGTATAACGCGGAAACGGAAACGATTTTAAGGTCCCACCGAAACCAAAATTTTGAATGAGGCAGAAGAAAGGAATATTTTTAAAATGAAAGGCATTTTGTTTATTAAACTTTAAAACTGATAAGTCAAATACTCAATGTCGAGCATGTCAGTTAAATTCCGTAACACTTTGAAAAAGTTAATTCAAAAGAAAAACAGTTTAAATTTTATGGAATTTATGCTTATGCCTTTTTTTTCATATGCAAAATTGCATTTAAAAGTTAATATTTCTTGTAGAATGAACATTTATCAAAATATATATTTTTGAAAGTACAATATATTATACTTTAAGGTTGTACTCAAATTCAGAGTTATAGCGTTCTGTCTCATTCTCAAAGTTTTTTTTTCTTTTTTTTGTGTGTGTGTAAACTTCCATTTCGCATGCATTACAGCAGTACTAAGAAACTTGAATAGCGTTCTCATTTATCTATAAAGACAAAAGATCTTTCCGAATTTCAGTTTTCAACCGATTTTCGAGTCAGGAAAATCAATGAAAGATCTTCATCTTCGAGGGATTTTTTTTTTTTTTTTTTTTTTTGGGGGGGGGGGGGGGGGGGGAGCTATTTTGTATAAGCCAGAATATTGACTACCATGGAAAGTTTTCTCAGTCCCGATCGATTCCGCCTTAGACAGAGTTTACTGTACCTTAATTTCTAAAAATACTATTTTTTTTTTCTTTAGTGCAGAACAAAACCCTTTTAAATAACTTCAGTAACTTGTTATATTACTTTAAGATGAATTTAATAACTGCAACTTATGGAAGATTGTCAAATGCTCTAACATATGAATATGAGTTAATCAAGTTACTTTCTTTTACATCTTTATAAGGTGTACTACACACAACTTAATATCATATCAAATACATTCTATTTTACAAGTAGAAAATGTTTTTTCAATAAATCTAAAAAGATGGCAATTTTGGGTTTGTTTTTCATATTTAATTCAAAGTTAAAAGAAAAAACTTTGAATACGGAAGAAAATTTATCACATGACAATTAGAATTGATTATTTTCAACCACTAAAGTTTAGATATAATTTAAGTTTATTGCTAATATAGGTTATTAAAATCAAAATATTATTTCTTATTTAATAGTGGTTTGCAAAAGCATTGAGCTCTGTGAGTTCAAAATGAAAATTGTTTTCAGAAAGTTTAGTAGAATCTTTTAAATATGAAATTTGTGTTTTGTATTTGAAAATTTTCAGAGTTGGAATTGGGAATAAAAAGTAAATATTTTATAAATTAATGTATGGATTTGGGGCCCCCTTGAGGTCCCTGGGCAAAGTCCCAATTTGCCCATGCGATAATAAGGGCCTGTTTCCAACCAAATAAACTTCATTTAAAACAGACCAACATTTAACATTCATTTTTTAACACAAAATTTATTTTTAATCTGTTAAGTTAATCTGCAAAGCCTAAAATAATCTGCAGCACCCGCTTCGGTGCTGCACTGTTTCTGCTACCGGCTCTGGCAGGAGAAAAAAAAAGCATTGCACCCGCCATTCCAGTATAAGCCGCTGAACTTACAATATTTTTAAGTTTTAAACTCGTATGCGCCACGGCGCTTCTTCCAAAACATACCGTACCATTATTAATAGTTATTATTTCTTCTTTTAAGAGGTCATTAGGCTTATTAATGGCAAAGATGAGAAATTTAAAATTAAAAAAAAAAGAATGCAGCGATTCATGCTGACAATATTCAGAAAGCTGCAGCCAAAATTTTATCAGTTGAAATGTCTTTTCAATTTAAATAAATTTCTTTTCCTCAACAAACAATTCTATGCATATTGTAATTCAATTATTGAACTTTTCAGATCTATTTTTAGCTGTCTCAAGTACCAGGTGGTACCTACACCTTGGGA
Organism: Maratus speciosus; assembly: GCA_963932465.1. Classification (NCBI taxonomy): domain Eukaryota; kingdom Metazoa; phylum Arthropoda; class Arachnida; order Araneae; family Salticidae; genus Maratus; species Maratus speciosus. Next base: position 4,586 of record CAWVRF010000967.1, on the reverse strand, counting down.
CAAAGAACAAGTTCAATAAATATATATATTTAAAATTTTTCTATAATGGATATAAGATCAAAAGCTGTTTTATAATGCAGGCAAAGGTTAAAAGCATGAATACTAGGTAATGGAAGGCGGGGTACAATGAAACAAAATTTACTTTTTTTTTTTTTCTATCCACAATTTTGCATGCATAAAAACATATTTAATCCATACTTTTAATCTTGTATTTTTCCCATCTAAATAAATTTTTATTAGGTTCTAAATAATATCTTTATGTTTGAAAAGTAACAAACAGTAAATGTCTTACACCGTTTAATTGTAATCCGTAGCAGGGGTACAATTAAACTCATACTGGGGTACACTCCAAATGACAGAAGCAATTTTCACCCAGTACAGTTTATTTTATGAACAATGAGATAAATACAAAAACAAAACTTGATTAATAAAATACAAAAAAGGAACTTGATAAAAATATTATAGTCCAAGATGAAAAATAAGAAAATTCTATTAGTTTAAGATACCTTTCATATTTTATATTAAATTGGTTCAAGTCAGTTCCAAAAATTAGCATTTCTGCTTTTCCTTCAGTTGTTCCTGAAGGAATAGGTGGTGGTAGTTTCAACACAATGAGTTCTTTTTTTTTTTATGTAAGTGTCTGAAGAACGCACAAATTTAAAACTAGGTTTGAATCTTTTTATATCAAGTATTTCACATTTGACTTCATTTAAATGTATGGTTTATCCAACGGAATATATTTCCTTTATGTTTCTATTTATACGGATACTGCTTGTGCCATAAATGTTGTGTGTGGATATCTCATTCTTAGTACCTCAATGATCAGCTGGAGCTAGAAAAAAATCTGGATCATTGTAATCTTCATCAGAGTCTGTAGCAGACAGTGTTTGTTTTAAAAACAGCCCCTTCTTAGTTTTTTTTCTCTTTCTATTTTTAATTGCTTAACAAGAGCCTTTTTTAATGGCCTGGTTAGAGCAAAACTCTTTTTTTTTTCTGTTTTCCTACTCTTACTTCTAATATATTCTATTTACTACTTTTATTACTATAATGAAATATGTTTCATTGTACCCTGTCTTTAAGTGTTTCATTGTACCCCACACTGAGGTTACTAAGTAAAAATTTATTTTCAGACTTCTAATATTTATTTTTTTAAATTTTGGTTTTGGAGGTATGAAGACAACAACCCAAATATAACAATGTATAGAAGAAATAATTATTACATATAAGAGCAAGGAAGAAGAAACAAAATTACTTTTAGTAAAGAAAGTTACTTTCAATGGTATAGAAGCAATAATCTTCTATTGCTACTGTTATAGAAGTGTGAATGTATCCAAAACACATCAGTAATTGGAAAATATAATTGTATAACATGTATATACTATAAACTGCAACTCTCTGTGACAAATTTGACTGATTTTACAAGCAGGGCTTGAAATTCAATTTTTCATAGGAGGGGAGTCTCCCTACCAACAGTTATAAATGAAGGGGAGTTGAGCTATTTGGGGAGGGAGAAAAATATATTTAAAATCCACTGTTATATTGTGTGCTATTTAAAGAATTTTATTAATACAGACATGGCAAAATACCATTGAAGCTAAATTTGTGTTTGTACGCGATCCTTTGATGAAATTTGCATTTTCTCGTGATTCTTTGGTGAATTTTGCGATCCCTTGACGAAATTCGCTTTTTCCCCTCGATCTTTGGCCGAATTTCACGTTTTTTTCCCACGATCCTTTGACAAAATTCACTTTTTTCGCGATCCTTTAACAAAATTCGCGTATTCTGCAATCCTCTGACGAAATTTGCATTTTTTCACTGATCTTTTGATGAAATTGCGTTTTTTCGCGATCCTTTGAAGAAATTCTCGTTTTTTTGTGATCCTTTGCCGAAATTCGCCTTTTTTCCACGATCGTTTAACGAAATTCACGATTTTACCGCGACCCTTTGACGAAATTCGCATTTTTCCGCTATCCTTTACGATGAAATTGACAATTTTTCTGCAAACGCTTGATGAAATTGACTTTTTCAGCGATCATTTGTCGAAATTTGCGATATTTTTCTGTTATTTTTTTTATCTTCGAATTTTCAAATTGATGATAGATTTTTCTTAATTTTCGGAACTGAATGCCTTAAATTTTTGAAAAATTCGGAACAGTATTACCTCTGAATTCGCCAATCGGTCACGGAAAATAACGCGAAACTTGTCAACTGATATCGGGAAAAAATAGTGAAATTTGTCTACCGATCGCTTGAAAAAATCGCAAATTTCAACGATCTTTTGCAGTAAAAAACTCGCAAAATGTGTCAATTGGTCGTGCAAAAATACCACGAAATTCGCTAGAGTTGACCGTAGTTAAAAAATGCAACCTTTCAGGAAAAAGGGGGAATTTTTTTGGACGGAAGCCTCCCGCTCACAATATTCTTTTGGACGGGATTTTCAAAATTTTGGGTGCGAATCCCACCATCCCGCCCTGAAAGTAATGTTTCATTGTACCCCGTCTTCCCCCGACAATTTTCACAATTGATGAATATAAAAAAAAAAATGAAAAAAGAAAGAAAACAAGCGTCCCAAGGTGAGTCACTCTCCCCTATATAAAATTTAAATTTTACAATAATGAGTATAAAAATTGTTATTGGGACCTATGTCATAGCAATTTACAGCACTAATTAGCTATCCTGTTGACCAAAAATCTATCGCCAAACAATAAGATTAAATGCCAATAATGGTTGATCGTAAATGTCACATTCACTTGACTTTAAGCAAGTTACACATGTCTACGTCAGCAAGTGATTTTTATTTCGACGTTTTATTTGTATTTTTATTAATGTTATACTAATTTATTTGTTCTTTCGTTATTTAAATAAAAGATTATGTCAATTTGTATAATTTGGCGAAATTGGTCGATGGGATAACTAACAAGTATGTACCCAATTTACTTTCCCTTCTGTTTTATCTCAAACATTAAAAAGAAAAAAAAACAATTGGTTGCATTTGTACCTATTTTAAAACAATCGGCGTTAAAATAATCGTTTGCCACAAATTTCACCAAAATGAAATTTTTATTGACATTTTTTAGATTTATTTGCATTTAGCCAGCTGGCGAATAGTTAATGCGGTTCCTGGGTATCTATTATTGTTAAGCATACAGTAGTAAATTAAACACATTTTTTATCACATCTGTAAAATAAATATTTTTCACTTAGTACCTATTACAAATAAAAATAACAAAAGATGTAAAGTTATACAGTAGGGGAGATTTGGGAGAGTTGATCCCTAGGTCTAAAACCAGAGAAAAAATGCTATTAAGTCTCTGAAACTGGAAACATTAATAAAGTGATTCCTTATCATAGATCTAGCAACATAATTTCATTCAGCCATTTTTATTTTTGTTGTAAGAAAGGAATCTCTGTTTTCTTACAATCAAACTTCTTTTTGAGTAGGTAGTTTGTGTTTCATATTTTTTGCAAAATATAACTAAATTATTTAATGTTATTGATATAATATACTAACATTCCTTACTGCTTAAATGTTGTTATTTAAATCTAGTACAGTTTCTTTATTTTTGATTTAGCCACTTTTTTCCCTAAACATGAACATTAGGGACACTTGATCCCTGTTGTATGGGGAGACTTGATCCTGGGGATTGAGTGTCCCCAAACCAAAGTTAAGCTAAATTAATGTTAAATTTTATTAACCCCCCACTTCTCATTGTGACATTTAGATATTATCTGTATTAGTTAGAATGTGGTTGCTTTGATTTTAGATAGTTGACAAAGATAAAAAGTTAATTGTGGCTGCATATGATGTTTAGCAAGCACATAGTGGATTATTGTGCTTGTGAAACATACGTCTAACTTTGCAAAATTTTTACAGCACTTCGTAAAGAATGCAAGATATTATAATCAAAACAGTAAAGTGTTAATCATAATGAATAATCATGATAACCGTATAAGCATTGAGAGTTTGAATTATGCCAAAGAAAATGGAATAATTTTGTTAAAAATATCATTGCACATTTCTCACCAAACTGCAGCCTCTGGATCGTACTATATATGGACCACTTAAAAGATATTTTAATATGGCTGCTCAAGGCTGAATGACTAATCATCCTGCTCAAAGGACAACAATTTATCAAATTGCTGAACTGGTCGGAATTGCTTATCCTAAAGCCATGATGACAATTAACATACTAAATGGCTTTTAAATCACTGGAATATATCCCTTAAATAGGAATTTCTGAAGATGATTTTTTATCATCTTTCGTCTCAAATCAACCATTAACTCCAACAAGCAGTAAAAAAATTACAGTTAAACCAGAAGACAAACAAGTCTTCCCTCAAGTTTCTTTGCCAAAAATGGGAAAATCTAAAGAAGTGAAAACAGGGTCTTCAAAAATTTTGACAAGCACACTAACTAAAAGACAGAATGAAGAAGAAATACAAAATCGTGAACTGCATAAAAAACAAAAATCAGGAAAAATTAATTTCATCTCAAGAAAAAGTAAAAACACTAAAAATGAAAGACTCGAATCTTCAGAAAGTTATGAAAGTAGTTATAGTGTTTACTATTCAATCAACCCAGATCC
>CAWVRF010000966.1:0-125453 GCA_963932465.1 Maratus speciosus | reverse complement strand
TTGTTAAATACGTTATATCACACTGAGCTCCATATATAACAGGAGTTCTGAGTCTTCGGTCAGAAGCTTGCAAATCAAATGAAGCATAAAATGTACAGGTAAAAAGTAGTCCGCTTTGTCAATGTTAGATATTAGTATGGAGCTCAGTGTTATATCATGAATAAAAAATTCCGAGTAAATTCTTAAATATTTGGCTGAATTTACATTTCTAAAGTTAAAATCTGCCAAAACATAAAATAACGTTTTTGCTTAATAACGATGCAAAAATAATATAAAAATTTGTTACTTTCAAATATGTATCTTAGTAAATAATACTTCGCGAATTCAAACAATGCATGGCTTTTGCTAGTATATACAGGGTGTTTATAAATCCCCTGACCCATTTAGAAATTTAATAACTCATAAAATAATGAAGATATAAACAAACTTATGGCATTTATTGATAGAATAACTCATATATTTTCCTTTTCAGGTTTGAATATCTTTACTTTTGTAAATATCGTCTGCGCGTGTAGTTAATTTCAGATAATTTCATTTTCCAGTCTAAATATCTATACTTTGCTAAATATCGTCTGCTTATTAATTGCATTTTTCTCTCTTTTGTTTTTGGCAACTATTGCAATGTTATATTTACTTTTGATGTGTTTGTTCTATGTTACTTTTGTATGTGATGTTTTATTCGAGCGGATATTAAGGAGAATGCATACACCACAAGAGAAAGCACAGATTTTATGGTGGCTCATTGAAACAAAATCGATAGTGCAAGCACAGAGAAATTGCAGAAGAATTTACCAAAAAGATCCTCCATCGAAAAGCAGCATCTTGCGGTGGAAAAAGAATTTTCTAGAAACTGGAAGTATCGCAGATAAGAAACATTCCGGACGTCCCTGCACAAGTGATTTCGATGTTGAGCGTGTCAGAGAGACATTTTTACCCAATCCTAGAAGATTTGTGAGATCAGCGGCAAGAGAGTTGGATATGCCAATTTCGACGGTGTAGAAGGTTATTTAGAAAAAATTAAGACTGCATGCATACAAAGTTCAAATTGTTCAAGTTTTGGAACCGGACGATAGGCCTAGGAGGATGGCCTTTGCAACAGATATGCTAAGGAGAATAGAAGATGATGCTGATTTTCTGAAGCGCATAATGTTCTCCGACGAAGCATCCTTTCATGTTTCTGGCATTGTTAATCGCCATAATGTACCCATATGGCGATCTGAAAAACCCCATGAATACCGTGAGGCAGTAAGGGATTCCCCAAAGATTAATGTGCGGTGTGGACTAATGCACGACTGAGTCATTGGGCCTTTCTTTTTTACAGAAGAGACGGTCTCACCAGTCGTATACTTAGACATGTTGGAAAACTTCGTATTTCCGCAACTAGAAGAGCTTCAGCCACATGTCATTTTGCAACAAGATGGTGCACCACCTCATTGGGGTACCATTGTTCGTTCTTCTTTGAATGACCATTTTCCAGGAAGATGGATTGGGCGAGGAGGTCCAATTCCTTGGCCGCCCAGATCACCTGATATAACGCCGCAGGACCTTTGGGGATTTGTAAAGGACAATGTTTACAGGAGGCGAGTGTCGAACATTGATGACTTAAAAGCCAGAATTACAACCGCAAAAGCCTCTGTGGATGCCGACATGCTTGCCACTACCTGGCATGAAATTGACTATCGACTTGATATTCTCCATGCGACGAAGGGGGCACACGTGGAAGTTCATTCCCAGATAGCATGAACAATTGCAGCAAGTTTAATTTTTTCTCGATATTTTCTTGTCACGACAAATTTGACGCAATAATATTGCCGCAAGAACACTGCTAGGAAGACGGAATATAATCAATCGCTCCCTTGCAACGCAACTTTGCTCTAAATCTGATACAACAACGTCATAAAATAACGACGTAGGCGAAAAATTCCTTTTGTTGGAAAGAGAACAGATATAAATAGCGTATGCGCGGAAATTAGCGAACCATTGTCCGGGATCCAGATAAGTTTTTCATTGTTAGCAAATCGAGATTGACCAATCAGAAGCCTGCATTTTTTCGAACTTTTTCGCTGTTTGTAAAAATGCAGGCTTCTTACTGGTCAATCTCGTTTCGCTAACAGTTAAAAATCTATCTGGATCCCGGCTAGTTTAGAGTTCAAGAACCCATAGAGTCTTAGAAGTCATAAAGGTATTATTTTAATTATTCAAATGTGATTATTTTTTGTAAAGGTTGGTGCTGTTTCATACAAAAATTCTATTAAATTAAAAAGTTATGTTTATTTACTGAGTACATAATGATTACATTTCTCAATAGTTAGGTGTTGGTCTATGTTAAACCAATGGTGAAATTTTTAATTTTTAAATGAATTTTTCTCAACTTTAAGAAGAATTTCTCAGATATCGTTTTAATAAATATTTCCACTTTTTTTTTTCTTAATTCATGCTGTTAGAGCAGTGTTGATTTCAGATATTTTAATCTGGGAGCAACTTCAGCGGTGGGGGGGGGGGGGGCATTTTAGAGATCCGGTGAGGAAATTACACTTTTGTCATAAAAAAACATAAAATCTCAAACTTTCGGGAGGGTAATTCAATGTTCCGTGGGGAATGTACCGCACCCCCCGGCTACCCCTGAATTCAACACTGCGTTTGAGTTAATTTTTATTGAAATTATTAAGAGCATTTTCTACCGGCGTCAGTTTTATTTAATTCTTTAAAAATTTATCTTTTCTTTTGGCATAACTGCTTGTTAATCGGATGTGTATAAGTCTTTATTTCCGAATTTTTCTTATATTTTAAATATGAATATTTTGAAATTGTTAATTTTTCGCGTCAGTAAACCAGGGTTTGAATTGTACCGGAGCATATCGGAACAATATTCCGGTTCGTTAAATTATTCCAAATATTATTCTCGTTTGTAAAATTATTGTAAATATCATTCCAATTCTTTGAATTATTAAAATATATTATCATTACAGTTTTATACATATAACTTTTTTGATTATTTTGAATTTTGAATACATTTTTTTAAATTGTTTTTGTATTGTTAGACATAAATTTGTCATAATTTTTTTTTTTTTTACTTAACCTTTAACTGATGTTACCGGTCTCTCAAACCGCGGCTTTTTACAATTTTTATATTTTAACTTGCACTTTTCAGTTTAACTACAAACACTACCGACATTTTGTTCCGTTTGGAAGTTTAGTACTATCACGGGATACTTTTGAATAGTTGAATTTCAATTATAACAGTCCTGTGCAAAAAGTTTAGTACAAAAACACCATCCTATGAGTTAATTGTGCCTTTTATTCAGCTTTCGATGGAGCGATCTCACAGACCGCTTCACACTAGTTATGTGACAATTTCTGTGACATCAGTTAACGTTTAAACTTTTAAAAATAGCCCTCCTATCCGTGAATTGTTCTATTTCGAGCCTTGCCGCAATAATTTTACTAAAACTTGATTGGTGAGTTTTTTGTAATGAATTGGAGCTAAATAACTAAAATGCATTGAATAGTCACTTCAACCCCCCCCCCCCCCCCCTCCCTCCAAAAACCAAAAAGTTATAAAATAGTTTTGCGTGATAATTAAAACTTTGGGCCTTAACACCAAAATATTATTTTAATAGTTATAAAATAGTTTTGTGTAATAATTAAAACTTTCGTCACCTTAATCTTATTATTATATTATTGTATTAATGTCAGATTTAGACTATTTATCTTATACTATAATGCGAGCAAAAATTGTGTGTGTGTGTAAATTTTATCTTAAAAACGGCTCTAACGATTTTGATTAAATTTGGCACCCTACCGTTTTCCGGCACGAAAAGACCATTGGGATGGGTCTCGTGTTCGAGAAAATTAGATTAGTGGGTCATTTTGGGTCATTTTGGGTCATAATGGATCAGGGTCAAGCTAATTATATCTAAAGAACGGTTCAATCGATTTTGACTAAATTTTGTATCTAACCATTTTTTGGCACGAAAATACCATTGGGATGGGTCACGTGTTCGAGAAAATTCAATTAGTTGGTCATTTTTGGGTCACTGTGGGTCAAGCTATTTTTATCTAAAAAACAGCTCTAACGATTTTCACTAAACTCTATATTCCACAGCTTTGGATTACGAGAAGACCATTGGGCTAAGTCATATGTTCGAGAAAATTCGATTAGAGGGTCATTTTTGGGTCACCGTGGGTCAAGCTAAGTTTATCTAGATAACGGCTCTAACGATTTTGACGAAATTTTGCACCCTACTGTTATAGGACACGAAAAGACCATTTGGAGGGGTCTCGTGTTCGAGAAAATTCGATTAGTGGATCATTTTGGGTCATAATGGGTCAGGGTGAAGCTAATTATATTTAGAGAACGACTCAATCGATTTTGACTAAATTTTGTATTTAACCATTTTCGGGCACGAAAAGACCATTGGGATGGGTCTCGTGTTCGAGAAAATTCGATTAGTGGATCATTTTGGGTCGTAATGAGTCAGGGTCAAGCTAATTATATCTAGAGAACGGCTCAATCGATTTTGACTAAATTTTGTATCTAACCATTTTTGTGCACGAAAAGACCATTGGGATGGGTCACGTGTTCGAGAAAATTCGATTAGTGGGTCATTTTTGGGTCACTGTGGGTCAAGCTATTTTTATCTAAAAAATGGCTCAAACGATTTTCACTAAACTCTATATTCTACAGCTTTGGATTACGAGAGGACCATTGAGCTAAGTCACATATTCGAGAAAATTCGATTAGTGGGTCATTTTTGGGTAACAGTGGGTCAAGCTAAGTTTATCTAGATAACGGCTCTAACGATTTTGACGATATTTTGGACCCTACTGTTTTCGGGCACGAAAAGACCATTGGGGTGGGTTTTGTGTTCGCGAAAATTCGATTAGTTGGACATTTTGGATCATAATGGGTCAGGTTCAAGCTAATTATCTAGAGAACGGCTCAATCGATTTTGACTAAATCTTGTATCTAACCATTTTCGGGCACTAAAAGACCATTGGGATGGGTAACGTGTTCAAGAAAATTCGATTAGTGGGTCATTTTTGGGTCACCGTGTGTCCAGCTAAGTTTATCTAGATAACGGCTCTACGATTTTGACGAAATTCTGTAATCTATCGTTTTCGGGCACAAAAAGACCATTGGGATGGATCACGTGTTCGAGAAAATTCCATTAGTGGGTCAATATGGGTCATTATGAGTCATGTTCAAGCTTATATCTAAAAAACGACTCAAGACATTTTCACAAAATTTTTTTAATATACGCCTTTTCTGGTCATGAGATGGCCCTTGGGCTATGTCACATGTTCGAGAAAATTCTATAAGTGGGTCATTTTGGCTCACAATGGGCCGGGGTCAAGCTAATTGAATCTAAAAACATACTCAAAACATTTTGACCTAATTTTATATTGTACGGTTTCGGGGCATGAGAAGAGAATTGGGCTAAGTCACATGTTCGAGAAAATTCGATAAATCTGTCATTTTGGGTCACAATGGGTCAGGGTCCAGCTAATTGTATCTAAAAAACGGCTTAAACGATTTTAACAAAAATTTTGTATTCTATCGTTTTCGGTCTCGAGAAGACCATTGGGCTAGGTCGCATGTTCAAGAAAATTCGATTAGTGGGTCATTTTGGGTCACAATGGGTCAGGGTGAAGCTAATTGTATTTAAAAAGCGCTTCAAAACATTTTGACCAAATTTTGTATAATACCGTTTGCGGGCACGGTAAAGACCATTGGGCATTGTCGCATGTTTAAGAAAATTCAATCAATGGGTCATTTTGGATCCTAATGGATCAGGATCGAGCTAACTGTATCTAAAAAACGGCTCAAAATACATATTTTGACAAAACTTTGTACTACACCGTTTCTGGACAAGATAAAACCATTGGGCTGGTTCGCATGCTCAAGAAAATTGTATTAGTGGGTCATTTTGGTGATGATGGGTCGGGGTCAAGCTAACGGCATCTCAAAAAGGTTCAAACAATTTTGACAATTTTTTTTTTGTTATACCGTTTCACAGTATAAAAAGACCATTGAAATATCTCACATGTTCAATAAATTTCGGTTAGTGGATTTTTGAATCAACGTGGGTCAAGCTTATTTTATTTAGAAAACGACTAACGATTTTCACTAAATTTTGTATTCCATCGTTTTCAGGCTCGAGAATAGCATTGTGTTAGGTCGCATGTTCGAAAAAAATCGATTATTGGGTCATTTTGTGTCACTATGTCTCAGGGTCAAGCTAATTGCATCTAAAACAGCAAGAATGATTCAGTGGGATAATATATCGAGATAAATACAAAGATAATTTTGACCGAGCTTAGCTCGGTCATTCCTGCTAGTTTGTGTTATTATTAAAGATGTTTCGTTTTGTATTATGTTTTACATGTAAAAAACTGTTCAACTGCATTTTTATGTGTTATCATTTTCTATGATAACAATCTTTCATAAAAAGTAATTCTTAACAGCCGACACTAAACACTCGGAGAAACACTCAGGTTAATGTTAATCCTATGGACAGTTCTTTACAGATTTCGGGCTCACATTTTAATATTTTTTTATATTTTTTGCATAGGATACATCTGATTGATATCTATTTTTGATTGATATTTATCTATTGATATCTATATATTTATATAGATACTTTCAATCAGTGTTGATTTCAGATATTTTTCTCCGGAAAGGATTTCTGTGGCTCCGGCGGGACATTATAAAGTTCCGGGGGGTGGGGGTGGGGGGGGGGGAATTGCAATTTTTAAACATTGAAAAATACAAAATATCAAATCTTTCAGGGGTAGGGGCAGTGTAAAAAATCATCATAAAATAAAAACAAATGTTTTTATTTTATGGTGATTTTTTACAAAGTTTTATTCCTTTCATTGTTACTTATTGCCAGTTTTCGGTGCTGTTTCGCAGTATAAATACTAGTGACATTTACTAATGTTTTTACATAACTCATTCGTTTTAGTGGAAATGGGCAAAACCCCGCAGTAATGGGACAAAAACACGGACTGCGTATCTTTGCCCCACCACTGCGTACTTTTAACCAAACCAATGGGGCAAAGATACGCAGAACAATGTTTTTTAAAAGTTGCAATTTCGGATGGAATTATAATTTGACAGAATGTCGGTTGATGATGGCCCGTGCCTAAGGTTCTAATATAACATTTTAATAATTTGTCGCATAAGTTTAGACGAATGTGCAGGGGCGTAGCTACAAAATTTTTTTGGGGGGAGAGTTCAAAATTTCCCCAACTTACAATTAAAAAATTTCCCAACGTGAAACAAAGTGCTCTATTTTCTAACTAAAATGAAATGTTCAATGTGTTTTAATAATAACTTATACGCAAAAAAAAAAAATTATTTCCAAAGAAAAATACTGAAACTAAAAACATAAAAATTATAATCCTTGGTTCATTGAATGAAACTTTTTGTCTTCAATTGTGTACGAGTCATAATCGTAATATGAAAATAGCCTCATATTGATTTTTGAGAAAGGAATAAAGTTTTGGAGAAAATGTATTAGAGGCACTGTTGGTGGACAATAGTAGAGAAATTCAGGTCTGGTAGATGTATGATATTTTCGTGATATTTTCGTAGCACAGAGAAACATAATGAGAAATTGAGTCTGGCTGTTTTTTGTATTTCTTTTGAAAGTTTAACCGTTTTACTATTACAGAACTCAGAAAAATAGTCAGCAAAACAATAATTTTTACTTTTTATATTAAAAAAAAGCAAAAGTGTTTCAATAATCTATAATTTCCCAAATCTAAGCTCAAATTTCCCAAGTTCACGTATATAGGGGAGAGGCCCCACCCCATACCCCCCCCCCCATAACCCCCCCCCCCATCGCGACGCCTCTGCGAATGTGTTCGTCAAAAATCAAAATTTATGGAAAGTGCGTATCTTTATCCCCACCTACCCTATATATGTCCTCAGGTATTCGTATGCAAAATATATATATATCATTTAAGCAGTGTAGCTTTATAGCTATAAAGATTTCTCCCATGAACTTAAAATTAACGTTCGAGTTTCTTCGCGTGACTTGTATAGGATCTTAAGAGGCTACTTCAGTTACGAGAAAACACCCATTATCTAATGTTAATCCAATGGGAGAAATTTTTAAATATATTTTCACTTGCATTTCAATATTTTATTTATTTATTTATTTATTTATTTATTTTTATTTTTTTGCATCGGAAAGCTGAAGTGGATCTGTACAAAGGTCGTTTTTCACTTTATTCATTTTGTTTACAGGTATTTTTAACTAGGACATTTTCACTTTTGGAACTGGTTTCAAAAATGAAAGCATCTTCAAAAAAAAAAAAAAAAAAAATCCTGCAAAGAAAATCGGAAAAGTAAAAAACGGTCTTTTTTGAGATCCAACTCAGCAATAATATACAAAAAGAAAATCATTTAAAAATAATCAAATGCAAACGAGATATCTTTAAAAAATTCTCCCACTGGATTAACATTAGCGAACAGGTGTTTTCGCGCAACTGAAGTAGCCCTTTACACTAGTCATGCGGAGAAATTCGATCGCTCATGTTAATCCTATGGGATGATTATTTACAGATTTCTCGCTCGCATTTTAATATTTTAAATTTATTTCTTTTTTTTTTCTTGCATAGGATACGTGAGGTCGATAACTTTTATTATGCCTTTTTACTTTTTCGATTTTGGTTACAGTTTTTTAGATGAGGATAGTTTCATTTTTAGAACCGGTTCTAACCGGTTTCATAATAAAACTATCTTGATATAAAAAAACTGTGACCAAAATCGAAAAAGTACAAACGCACAATAAGTGTTATCGACCTCAGATACCCTATACAAAGAACCTTTCTGCACCATTCAATTTTAATTCGAGTGTTGAGAAGAAAGTCACGCTGCAGTGATATTTTTAATACAGCAATCAAAATTATGAACTTTATACGGACAATAATTTATTTCTGTAATCTTCTAAATATTTCATCGTACTTTTTAAGCTACGCAATCTAACTACCTTGTTTAAGAATGTTGTTCCAAAAATTATTGGTTGAAAATTTTTATTTTAAACTGTTAGTGGATAGTACAAAGATGAGACTCCAGAATATAAATAAGTAAGCATATATGAAAGTGATCTTGCATGTAAATATGTGGTAACCACTTTTTGACATAAATTTTTATCCATATTCAAGATTTGATATTTTTAAGGCATAACGTTTAATTTGTGCAAAGATTGTGGAGAATGAGTTTGTTTCTTTCAAAGTCAAAGCTGCATACGTTATTCTGTATATTTTTCCTATCCGAATTGGTTTATTGTCTCAAGATCAACCAAGACACTAATGGGGGGGGGGGGGGGATTCTAGCTCTTGCATAGTATTACTCTTTTTTTCTGTTCTATTTTTGAGTACTTCGGAATTTTATTATTATTTTTTTTTAACGCTTTTCTTGCACAGCATTTTATTTGTACTGTTTAGCATATAAATTTATTAATCTTCCAAATATTGTTTATAATGACTTATTATTAATTGAAGAGATGAGTGGAAGAACATGTTAAGCAACAAAAATTACATTTGAAGAAATTTGAAGTGAAAGCTTTTGCTGTAAATTTTAATGATTTATTTTCCGTTTGATACCATCCGTGTTTCAAATATTAACAAGTATGGTACTAAACTCATAAAAGCTTATTCATATTTAATTTTCAAATATTAAAAATTATTAATGTTATTGACATTATTAAATATTAAAATATTAAATATTAATGAATAATGTCTTAAATCTTCGAGACTAAATAGAATCTTAGCATTTTAGCTTCACCATGTGATAGGATACCTCATAACGCTTTCAACCAAAAGATAAATTTTTTTTTTTTTTGAAAATGTAGCATAGCATGTTCATCCACTCAGCTCTTCAATTGTTTTGAGAAGCTGTCTTAGAGAATGGTTTATCATTTAAATCTTTTTTTAAGGTAATTTACCGAAAACATAATTAACTTATGTTTAGAAAATAAGTAATTTATGAGAACTGTGTTAAACTCAGGGTTTGAAATGTACCGGAGCAAACAGGAACGATTATTCCAGTTCCTGAAATTATGGTAAATATCATTCCGGTTCGTGCAATTATTAAATTTATTCGTGCAATTAATTACAATTACTGAAAAACCTTAATATTTCATTTCAAGATCAGGTTTATCTGAAAATGCTAATAGACCGTTCAGTGATGCACTTAAAATACTGCGATAAGCCTAGCTCCTAGATCCAAGGGAAACGACTCGTAATAAATATGACAGATCCAACCTTTTTTAACACTTTTTAACATGCATTCGGTTTATCTGTCCGTCTGGTCACTCTCTAACTGTCGTAAATATAATCGGATTTTCATGCAATTGACAAAGGTTATTTAGGGTCACCAAAGCATGTTTGGTATTGTACATGAAGTATGTAGCATTAACAGTTCATTTACAGGGGCACTCAAAAGTATTCCATTACATGATGGTATAGGGGGAAAAATCGTTTGCAAAGTATTTTAATGACATTACGCTACTTGAAATGTATTGAAACTGATATAAATCACTGAATTTCTCTACGATCACGTTAGAACAGGGCATTCATAGCATTTTTTATTCATTTACAGGGACATACAAAAGAAATCCGTTACAATACTAAAAGAAGTACGTTACAATACTGTCTTTGAGTAATAATTGCTGGAGTGTACAGTTTAAAATTCGGCATGTGCTTTTAAATTAAATTTATTTTTTGCATGTTACTCACTATATATAAATTCTATACCTCATATGCAGGGCTGCACAAAAGTATTCATGTACCATTCTCCTTATTAGAGGAAGTTGCTGAAGGGGAATTTTCAACTGATGTATATGTATTTCTTAAGTGAACTCAATTTTGGTATGCATACAGTTAGTAGATACAAATCTATATATCATACACAGGGCTGCTGAAAAAATTCGGATAATTTTCCAATTGTAGATGGCAACAGCTGATATTGGGTTTTGAAATGTGTTATGCGTTTCCATAGGGTTGAATGAGACGTAATATTTTAATTTTTTAAACGGTGCAATTTTGTTACATTATTCTGAATCTGTTGGAATTTGTTTTATAATCTATGCTTGACGCATGATTTTTCTATCTTGTTATTTTAATATTTTGATGTAACAAAGGTAGAATCAGGCAGGTGGTGTCTTCCTGAATGGTCGAACCAATGAGTTTAAAGCCCTGAAATCGAAAATTTACGCGTTACCAGAGTCACGAAGTTTGATTACATTGGCAAAAGGGATAAATTATTCATCGTTTTGCGCCACATAAATATGGTGATTTATATATACAGCTTAGCTGTTTTTCTCATTATTTAGAATCTTGAATGGAATTTTTTTAATTTGTTTTTATATGGTTCGAAATAAATTTGATTATACTTAAAAATAATAGTTAGCAATAACTTTGAAATAGCGTTTCGATTCATCGATTTTGCTATTTCGGGCCCTCGTTCAATTTATAAGCAAATATATCATTTCCCATAATTTATTTCTGTATGTTTTTGTAGCTGCTTGTCAAAGAGCATTTAAAGATATGGCAACTGAGGTAAAGATGAAAGAAGCTGTGGGCGATTGCCTGAACCAAGCTAAAGTAAAAAAAAAAAAAAAATTGATTTTTATTATTTATTTGTTATTTTCAATAAAACAATTAACGTTTCTGCACTGTAAAAAAAAATCTGCAAAGTTACTAAAGTTTTTCTAGGAAACTGGGATTCCTAGAACTTTTTATGCAACGGGAACAGCAAAAATTCCTGTAACAGCATGTGTTACAGGAATTTTTCTCGTTACAGTTACATAAAAAGTTCTAGGAATCCCAGTTTCCTAGAAAAAATTTAGTAACTTTGCAGATTATTTTACAGTGTGCGATGAAAATGTTTTATTTAAATATCTACCACATATATATAAAACATCCGTATGAAATGACTTATTATGTTTCACATCTATTCTTCCTCAAATATGGAACGTTTGGCGGTGAAATTAACACAAATTATTCGTATTGTTCCGCGTCTGTCAAAAGTGGTATTAGAATTTTGAATTGTTTTTCGAGATATTGATTTTTTTCTAATTTTTATGACATTTCTGGGGCAAATTGTACTTTTTTTCGTCAATGTTAAATTGAAATTACCTTTTATTTCAATCGATAGTGAAGACAATATTATGATTAAATTATGTTCTTCAAAAAGATTGAAAAAAAAATCACACTTCGACCGTCAAGAATCAGATTATTTTGGAAAACAAAATCATCTGTCATCTTCAAATTCCATAGACTTAAAGAAGAAAAGGTTTTCTTCTTTTTCAATTCCTACTATTAGCTCACACTCTCCCTATATTTATTTATATATTTATATATTTATCTTGTTCAAATTTTCAATCGTTAATAAAATACTCATTATTCATCCTATCAGGTTGAAATAAATTTTTTTAAACTTGTACTGGATGACAATTGATGTTAATAAAGTTTTTTCAAATATTAATTCATTCATTAAATTTTTAATTAATTAATTTTAGTTTTATGTGGGAGACAAAATGGCCGCCATTGGTTATTGAATTTCAATGAAATTATTTTCAATAAGGGGTTACCATAGGGGGGGACCCTGTTCTGTCGCAAGTTTGTCGCCAACTTGGCGATATATCGCCAAATTTGGCGGCCAAAATGAGTCGCCAAAAGGGACGCCAACTTGGCGATATCAGTAATATTTCGCCAAATTCACATAGAGTTCCATTGTAAACCTACTTGCTTATAGAAAATCAACAAATGGAGATATTTTAATGCAACAAAAACTAATATTAGCTTGATTACATTAAATTTTTCTTTGACGGCCTAAGTAGGAATTGACTTTAAAAACAAAATTTTTATATTACTTGTTAATATATAAAAAGATAATGACATCAATAATGCAGAACCCCCTTTCTCTGCCTGTCATCTACAGCCATAAATAAAGTTTGTTGCCGCTTTTAGAGGAACGCCATTAAAATTTAAAACAAATTAATTTTTTAATAATATTACTTTGGTACAGATGTCATATTCGCCCCATATTGGCGCGATTTTTTTCGGTTGCCAATTTGGCGAAAACATCAACAGCATAAACAACATAATCCGGGTTACCACATTACATTCCACAAGCACTTTGGCGCAAGTTAAGTACCTGTTGCCTATATGATATTGGCGACAGAAAAAAATCGCGCCAATATGGGGCGAATATGACATCTGTTCCATTACTTTTTTAATATTTTACATTTATAAGTTTTAAGACAATATTATGAGACCTTTGGAGTGAATAAGTCATCGTAGGCGTTACAGTAGATATAGAAGTAGAGGTAACGTCAGACGAAACTGGAATAAAAAATAAATTTATACACGTTACTATTGAAAAGCAAAACAATACTTTAAAATAATAATTAAACGATTACGTGTTAAAAGATGAGGCAATTACCTCAAAAAACTTTGCATGTGAATATTAAAAAAAGTAAGAAAAATTTAACTAATTAAATTATTACACGAAACGCACTTAATGGTGACAAATATTTAAAATGACCAAATATTTAAAATCGTCATATGTAAAATGCCTCTAAAATAACTAAATTATTACGCGTGAAAAAATTTAATGATGAAAATTAAGTCATAATTAAAAAGCTGAAATAATAATTTTACCAAACACCTTTTAAACTGAATAATATATTTACACGTGAATCTGATAATTAAATCATTACACGTGAAACGCATTTAAGGTGAAAATTGCGTCATGTATTAAAACTATATATTTCAAACGATATTCTTATGGGTAATATTCATGTGACGTCACACTGGAAATTACACGGTGTAAAAGTAACGCAGCTGGCAAATTTGTTTACATATTACATCACTTGACCCAGCATAAATACAGGTAGATGCATGAACAAAATACTTTAAATTTATTTTATACGAATTCGATAATTACATGTTATAGGAAATTCTTATATAGCACATATTAATTAAAATTAAAGAAATATACTTTAAAAATAGCATGAAAGTATGCATTAGGGTGCATTAAAATAGGTAAAAAAGTTCATTCATAAGCTATACCTTTTCCTGAAACTATCTAAAACTAGTTCAAAACATAAAATGCTAACGTAATTTCTAAACACAGTGCTTTTCAATATCGTGGTTCTGAATATTATTCCCAAGCAGACGGGGAGTTTTTTAACCTTGAACTCAATGTGGGAATATTATGGCGTCGTTATTAAATCCAAGGGGCAACGACATTTTAAACCTAACCATTTTATACAAGTTGTTTTTTAAATGTGCATTTTAAATTGATCTTATTTAACAATCACCAAAACAGACGCCAGCTATCGCGGCAGCCATGGATAAGGCTATGGTAACTGAAAAATGCCATATTAAAAAGGAAAAGCATGGCAATCCAATTACAGAAAATAGTCGCTGTCCGTTCGTGATAACATCATTATTTGTAACAGAGTAGTCTTTTTCCAGCAGGATACATTATCATGTTTTTAGAGGCTGCAAAATCTGAATTGTGGTTGCTGAGTTTAGCTCGAAGGGGGTAGAGCCCCCTAGTTTATCTATATTATTATGGTTGACTGAGTTTGAAAATTTCAAAGGTTATTTATTTATTATTATTATTTTAAATATGTAAAATTAAGCCAGAGGTTATCTTTATTATTGTGCAGTTTATCAGAAGCATTTCACATTGTCGAGTCTGGCTTGGCTGAAAGTTTGACAAAAAGATTTATGGCTTATTGCCTGCAAAAATTGTTTATTTCTACTGGAAACCTTTTTAAAGTTTTATTACATTTCGGCAATTTCACCCTTAAACAGCTACTTCACTCAAGCGGAAACGATCGTTTGCTAATCTTAATTCTACGGGACATGTTTTTAAAAATATCTCGTTTGCATTTCAATATTTTTAAATGATTTTTTTATATATATACATTCACTTTTAGATCCAATGAAAGTGTCCACACCAGTTAATAAATAAATAAATAAAATAAAAACTTCAACAAAATTAAAATAAAGTAAAAAAACGACAATTTCAGAAATTGACCTCAGCTATCGAATGCAAAAGAAAAAGTCTTTTAAAAATATAAAAATACAAACAAGATATTTTAAAAAATATGTCCCATTGTATTAACATTAGCGAGAGTTTATTTCTACTGTAGAGGAATGAGGAGTTATAATTTGTGATCGCCTTTAGAACTAATTGTAAGCAGAATTTTTTAAACTGTAAAAATTTAACTTTTAATTTTTTAAATGCACTCTTTTGTTTCTCTATTTTAGGATGCAAAGAAATGAAAAAATTATAGAGAAAAATGTTGAATAATTATATGTTAATTTGGTAAAAAGGTATAATATTAATACTTTGTGTTAGAAAATATTATTTGTAACTGTGTGAAAATAAACTTTGTTATTATGTTTTAGCCTGTACTATTTTATTATAACTTTGTTCTGTTTAAATTCTTCAAACTTTTCAAATATTTAGTTGTTGTGGTTTTATATTTATTCAGATTTGCGAATAGGGGAATTTCAGTTTTAAAATGAATTTTTCTTTTCCGAAAAGTTCCAGTGTTTTAGCAACATACAGTCGAACCTAGTTATCCCGACACTCTAAGGTCCAAGAAAAGGTGTCGTCATAAGCGGAGTGTCGCGGTAACCTGAGTTGAAAAAAATATGTTTATAAAAAGCTGTATTTTTAATTAATTTAGGACAATTTTAAATTCATAACTGATTTTACAGTTTTAAGCAATAAAATATTTTTATTAAACAAAATAAACACAAAATAAAATTGAAAAGAATAAAAATCAGATTTATGATGACTTGTTTTTTTATTGTTGCATTAAATATTGATGAATTAAGATTTGCTTATCCCTAGATGTGCTTCCTACAGTTCTTTTTTCAATATTATACTATGAATTGCAATCCATATTCGTTGTTTGAAAAATGAATGTTAGATAATTTCTGATCGTTTCAATGCAATGCAATGCTTCGGTTTTAGTCGGATGAAAAGCGCCGTGTAACCACAAGAAAGCGCCGCCTGACCAGAACAAAAAGACTGCGAGTAGACTGATATGCCTATCTGGTGCTTAAGTGAGTCATTCATAGTGTCTGTGGGTTTATTTATTCAGATAAAGGATTGAAGTAAAATATCTCATTTATCTCAATGGGTATTTTAGACACTTTTGTGAACAGTTTGGTTAAGAAATTTCTTACCGCTTAATTTCCGTGCTTATAAGATGGATTATGAAAAATGGGCAATTTTCCTAAATCGTCGGGATATCCGGAGTTGAAAATTATTCGACGACGTAATATCCGAAGATTATTTACATTAAAACCCGATACAGAAAATCGGGACTTTGAAAAACTGTCGTGATAAGCGGAGTGACGTGAAAACCGGGTGTCGGGAAAACGAGGATTGACTGTATTCCCCTTTGGTCACAAAGAAATTAAATTAAATTACTATATTTTCTTTTATAAAATTATATATGAAGTTGATACTGGGGGTTGTGTTTATATTCATCTAGTTTCGTTCAAAGCGGAATGTCAGCCGGGCGCAAATCTCGCCAATAGCATCTTTTTTAACACTGCTAGGAGCATTTTTTATTTTTCGCGTATTAAACTAAAAACAGTGCTTCGATGTTAAAATTTAATGACTTGGTTTATGGTATTATTTATTGTTTTGCTTTTTTATAAAAATTAAGTGAAAAGTATGCATTTTATGATTAAAGGTTATGTATTTTAAATAAAATGAGTGACAGGATTATATTTTTAATAAAATGTGAAAACAATGCGATGCGGTTTTTGGATATTTGGCGGTTTATCACCTGCACCCGGTTAACTTAAAAATACAGATTTCTTTATTTCTCTATCAGATTCTTCCGATTTAGCGATTTCTTAACACGTTAAGTCTGTTAAGAAATCGCTCACCGGTGACTGACACTGAAATTTCCGTTTAGAACGCGTCATTCACTGATGACTGTCGTTCTAAAATATGGTATAAAACTAAATATATATGTATATTGTTTAAAGTAATTACTGAAAAATTATTTAAAATTTACTTCCTTTTATTTATTACAGGATTATACTTTCTTAAAAATTACTTAAAACATTACAAATTTTTCAGTTTCAGACACCGACGTTGAGGGTCCAAATATCCAGGAAACCCCTATACCGTCCCGTGTCCATTATGCTGATTTTAGGTAGATTTCGTAAGAAATACTACCTATTGCAGTCGTTACCATGGTGCGACTTTTGAGAAATTCCTTCATAACTTTAAATTATAGGACCCCAGGAACCCAAAACCACCCCCACCTAAAAAGTTTATATATATATATATATATATATGTATGTATGTATGTACTAAATTTTGTCCGCACGATAAAAGTCGCAATTATGCACGGATTGTCCCCAAACTCGCTAACAACTTTGAGATGGCTAATATCTGGGCGGGGATTGAAAATGGGCGAAATCGGCCCAAGAGGGTGGAAATGGGGAGGGTTCAAAATTTTGAATACTTTCTTAACATGATTCTGATAAAACCAGCTCTTACACAACAATGGCAGGAAATAAATAAAAGTTTTTCGTTATAGCAGTTGCCAACAATTAAAAAAAAAACAATAAAATTCTCACCACAACAATTACTTTTCTAATGCAAAATTTTCACGTGTAAAATTAAATAGTTTGACAAATTCAAAACAAATTGAATATTACGTCATAAGTTTTCTAGAGCAAGATTTCAGCATGAAAACTCAAAATAAAATAAATAGTTTGACGAATTAAAAAAATATGTATATTGCGTCATATTGGAAATATAATGGACCTCAGCAGGTGAATATGTAACGCCATGTGAGTTTGAAGAAGCGTATTAAAACATGATAAAAACCCGACTATGGAAATATTAACATATTTTAACACTTTAAGGTTCTCTGAATTTTTTGTAGCCATTTTTTAAACCTATTCCATATACATGTGCGTGTGTATTCGTGTATATTATAATTTTCACAAAAAGTTTAGCTCCCTACAGCTCGCTCTTTGTGAAGAAACTGGGTTTATCTCTAATCTTGATTTAAGTTTTGTTGGAGAATTTAGTACTTAACTTCGAAATCTACCTCCGCCTGTAGGACCGACCCGGCAGGGATTTTTTAAAGTTTGGAGCTATCTGTATAAAATTGTTTCAATAAAAGTAATTCGACGTAATTTTTTCCGAAACTGGGCCAATTGTTTGATAGAAATATGTAGCAAAAAATTACACATTTTTACGGTTGATATTTTTTTAAACTCTCTCCCTGTGTTTTAGATTCCTTACCATCCCTCTTGTTAAATTACACAGAAAATCACTTCACATGCACTCACAGAATTTTTGTCAACTTTTTTCTCATGCAGAAATATGATAGAGAAAGAATGATTAAAATTCTTTGACAGGAAATTTTCTGCAGAATTTAAATCAGCATTTAAATATAAATTTCAAGCATCGTAGCTTTATTGTTACTCTTAGCGTTCCCAAGGTTTATTCCTGCACATTTCGAGGTAAATAATTTTTAAAAAAAATTTAATCCAATGTAAATAACTCTTTCTAAAAATCAATGAACATTGTGGCTATCACTGAATCTTGCACATGATTTGCTTAAATATATGTGGTAATTTTCTTTACCGTCTCATCCTTACCGTCTCTTTTTTTCTATACTGTCCCCCTTTTTTTACCTGACCATCCCTTCTTAAACACCCCTTTAAGACAATGTTATGCCAAAATTTTGTACTAAAAAGACTACATTGTTATTATATGATCCAGGTTTTTACTTTATGAAAGATGTTTCTATTTTCAGAACACACACTTTTAAAATTCCAATACTATGGATATTTTTGCACATAAAATTTAGATAACAATTAAATGAAATTTTAATTTGCACGAAATCGAAATGATTTTTGACGAAGGTACTGCGCACAATAACAATCGTGGAATGTCCTACTGATATTTGAGCAGAAACTATATTATAGAAACGTGAAAGTGGACCTAGATTATGGAAAAATTCTAGGTAAACACTGACTACGGAAAAACCACAGAATATGCACAGAAAGGTAATATAAGCACTTTAGTGAATCTCACAGTACTTATATTCATGAAACAATTCGACAGAACTTTAGGATTATTATCTATCATATTGAAACAAGCGGGAAAATATTCTCTTCTGTAATACGTAAGGATCGCTGTTTAACATACTGAAATAAGCGGGAAAGTGTTCAATTCTGTATTGCTTTTATACTAAAACGCACATACACTCAAATATTTTTTTGAACATTCCGAACTTTGCAATTTATTCAATTTAAACCATTTTACAAAGGTAATATAGTCAGTCTGGTTTTTTATTACATAATGTTTTTTTTTCATTTTTTTACAATCCTTTTATATCAAATAAATTTTTGGCAGTTTTATTGCAATTTTCCGTTTTTCTTTTCATTCAAAAAGATTAATAAGGGGATTTATTAAATTAATTGACTCTGTTATTTTGGACTTTGTAATTAAAGAATGCCATCAATATGCCACAAATAGCTTTTAGTTCATTTTTAATCAGACAATATAGCTACTTAAAAATTTACAAATATGACTTAAATTAGGAAAAGTCATTTCATAACGATGAAATATCGAATGATGAACTTTTATTGAAATGAATTATAATTTATCGCATGAATTATCCAAAATATATGAAAAAATACTTGGAAAGTATACGACTTAGTATGTCCTGTTAGTTACTTAAAAAACAATTAAGTATTTAGAAAGTACATGTGTTGAAAATTCAGAAAATTCAACAAGTGTTAAGAGCTTGTGAAAACATTTAAAAAAATAAGCTTAATCTGAATCTGAGTTTATGCCGCACTTATCAGAGTGACGTTGGATTTCCTGAGGAAAAAAAAAAAATTATTTAAAAATTACTTCATGTACGCAGGGGCGATAAAACAAATGCTCATTATTACATCTGTTTTTAAGTCTTTACATATTTTGTGTAAAATTATGTGAATTTTGAAAATGTAAAGGCAGTTTTTCAAAAGTTATTAGGATAAAATTACTGCAGAGTTAATTAATGAATAACCATATAGCTTAATGAACAACAGCAAAAATATTGCTTGATAGTTCGACGCTTTTTATAATTTCTAAAAAATAAAGGATTTTTTCTGAGATTTGTAAGGATCGATAAAATGGTTTTGAATTATTTTTGAAAAGTTCAACATTATGTCTTACTAGATATATTACACTTTTGAAGAGGTTATAGCCTCACTATTAAATTATTTTTTACTTCTATCATTTTTCGTTTATCTTTTTTTTTCGGAATTAAAATGGAATATGTATAATGCAAAGGAAATACCTTACAAAAAGGAGTGATATCTAATCCAAAACAACTCGTTGTAAATGATCCCGCTAAGCCACAACCCTAAAACGTCAGTCATAAAAAGAAGTGATATAGAAGTGAATAGTCCGAGTGCCGTGTAAAAATCTATCACTATTCATGATGTTTCCAAAGGACTGGGAGTGAGGTACAGTATGTAAAAACTACTTGGTGACCTGCAGGCGTATATTTAATATATGCAGCACCTATAAAATTCGAAAAATTGTGAAAGTCGAAAAAATTTATTTTAATTTCTCATTATATCACTCTTATAAATATTTGTAGGAGGAAGATCTGTAATAAATCAGAAAGATTTGTAAGACAAGCAGGAAATGGTGTTTTATTGTGGTAATCATCTATTATTACAATTATACTTTTCAATATTTTAAACATAATTTTTAATTACAAAAATACGTTTAATAATACACTGTTTCAAAATTAAAGGGAAACTGGTAAAATGGACAGAATTATTATTATTAGAATTTTATTACAGAATTATTTCTTCACTCAAAACATTTATTACATGTTTACTTAGGAAATCCTCCTCGTAAAAGTGATTTTTCTCGTTCAAATAATGGTAAATATAATCAACAAGTCGATCCCTAGACGTTAAATAAGAAAGGGCAATTAAACACCAAAAGCTTCGATTTTTCACAGTTTAAGGGGTCTTGCACCTTTTAAAACGCGTCGAAAATTAACGAAAAACTTCAAAGTTTGAATTAGTCTATCTTCAAAGCCTTTTTATGTATAAGCATGAAATTTTGGATATTGATTAAACAGATTGTGCTTTGTAATATGCTACCATTAGAAATTTATTAACCCTTTACAGAATTTGTGTATTGTTGAAATCAAAATAACTCTTTTTTTTACCCCATCAGTCATTGCGCGCTTGATATCTTGAGAAAGTATGTATGGATTGGCATGAAATTCGGTAAAGATACTAAACATATATGTGTGTTTAAAATGATCTACTCTTAGGCTAAAATTATTTCATTAACTATATAAAAAAAATATTTTCGTAAAAAAAAATAAAAATTTTGTATTCTTTAAAGAATAAAAATAGTCATAACTAAACATATTACCATAGTACATACTTAAAAGTAGATAATTTTAAACACACATATATGTTTAGTATCTTTACCAAATTTCATGCCAATCCATACATACTTTCTCAAGATATCATGCGCACAATGACTTATGGGGTAAAAAAAAGAGCTATTTTGATTTCAACAATACACCAGTTCTGTAAAGGGTTAATAAATTTCTGTTGGTAGTATATTACAAAGCACAATTTGTTTAATCAATATCCAAAATTTCATGTTTATACATAAAAAGGTTTTGAAGGTAGACTAATTCAAACTTTGAAGATTTTCGTTAATTTTCGACGTGTTTAAAAGGTACAAGACCCCTTAATGGGATCAAGTAATACAAGAAAAAAATTGTTAAACAAATAGTCATGTGTAAGTGTAGGAAGAACAAACAAAAGCTTGCAGGTCGTCAAGCAGTTTTCACATACTGTACATCACTCCGAGTCCTTTGGAAACATTATGAGTAGTGATAGATTTTTAAACGGCACTCGGAGTATGCACTTCTATATCGCTTCTTTTTATGTGATATCACTTCTTTTTATGACTGACGTTTAAGGTTTGTGGCTTGTCTGGATCATTTCCAGCGAGTTGTTTTCGATTAGATAGAATTATGTTAACGAATTTGTGACAAAAGATTAATCTCTTTGTTAAGTTAAAAAAAATGAAATGAATAGTTATTGTTAAAGCTCTATTACACTTCCACCATGTGAATAGTGTTCAATTTTAAATAATAAGAGACATCAGTTATAGGGTGAGAGGGATGGGAGATAGTGATTTTTCAGTTGCCTTGGTGGGGCATAATCAAAAGAAGGTTGGAAACCACTGGTCTAAAATCTAAAGTATAAGATGGGATGTATGAGGTATCAAATATTTAAAAAAAATTAACCGGTGTACAAAAGTTTGCTCCATGTAAGGGTCTAAAGCAGGGATCTCGCTGACTTTTAATGAACGTTAGCAATTTGGCTAATCAAAAATTAAAAAACAGTAACCAAATAAAAAAAAATAGTAGAAAAATAGATTCGTCGTGTAAAACTGAAAAATCGATCTTTAACCCCTTAATCTACATTTCTTCTAATATATTTTAAACTAACCTAATTTTTTGTGACATCTTAGACATCTGTTATTCGTCTAAATTCAACTATTAGCTGCAGAAACTATTAAAAATAAGTGTATTTTGATGTCTTGCGCAGTAAAAAAAATTCCAAATCCTATTTAACTCATTAAAATCTTATGAAATAAAACTTTACAACCCAAGTTAACTCTGGATTTTTTAAGATATTACATTCAATGAATTCTGAAAGACTTAAAATATAAACAACAAATTATAGATCCCATAAAAAAATCGAGTATTGTTTCTAAGATTCTCTGGCTTTCCATCGAAACTCACACCTTAAAAGACATCTTGAAAATTATACTATCTAATCAAAAACAACTCCTTGCAAATGATGCCGCCAAGCCACAAACTTAAAACGTCAGTCATAAAAACAAGTGATATCACTTAAAAAGAAGCGATATAGAAGTGCATACTCCGAGTGCCATGTTAAAATCTCTCCCTACTCATAATGTTTCCAAAGGACTCGGAGTGAAGTACAGTATGTGAAAACTGCTTGGCGACCTGCAGGCTTTTATAATGCTTGTTCCTCCTGCACTTACATATGACTATTTTTTTTTAACAATTTTCTTCTTGTATTACATCTCCCATTAAACTGAAAAATTCGAAGCTGGTGGTGTTTAGATGCCCATTCTTATTTAACATCATGGGATCGATTTGTTGATTACCATTATTTGAACGAGAAAGACCACTTTCACGAGGAGGATTTTCTAAGTAAACATGTAATAAACATTTTGAGTTTGTAAAATAATAATAAAAAATAATGATCATATGAATATTACTAACAATGCACCTAATAATAGACGTTAATTAAACTAAGATATATTGCAGTAAAGCCTGCGTAAACGGAATTGCACATGACATGGGAAAAATCTGTTCTAGTAAGGCTACAAGTATTATATAATATTCCTTATGTTGGAAACACGACATTTACGTTTAAGAAATAAATATGTCCTAAACAGGATCCATTTTACCAGTTTTCCCTTTAATTTTAATACAGTGTATTATTAAACGTATTTATATAATTAAAAATTATGTTTAAAATAATGAAAAATATAATTGTAATAACAGATGATTACCACAATTACATACCATTTCTAGTTTGTCTTACAAATCTCTCTGATTTTTTACAGATCTTCTTCCTACAAATATTTATAAGAGTGATATAATGAGAAATAAAAATTAATTTTTTCGACTTTCACAATTTTCCGAAATTGGTATAGGTACTGCATATATAAATATACGCCTGCAGGTCGCCAAGCAGTTTTCACATACTGTACCTCATTCCGAGTCCTTTGGAAACATTATGAGTAGTGATAGATTTTTACACGGCACTCAGAGTATGCACTTCTATATCGCTTCTTTTTAAGTGATATCACTTCTTTTTATGACTGACGTTTTAAGTTTGTGGCTTGACGGCATCATTTACAACGAGTCGTTTTTGATTAGATATCACTTATTTTTGTAAGGTATTTCATTTGCATTATACATATTCCATTTTAATTCAGAAAAGAAAAGATAAACGAAAGAGGATAGAAGTAAAAAAAATAATTTAATAGTGAGGCTATGAACTTTTCAAAAGTGTAATATATCTAGTAAGACATACTGTTGGACTTTTTAAAAACAATTCAAATACATTTTATCGATCCTTACAAATCTCTGAAGAAATCATTTATATTTTAGAAATGATAAAACGTGTCGAACTGACCAGCAATATTTTTAGCTGTTGTTCTATAAGCTATAGGGTGTTTCAAAAATTAACTCAGTAAGGATTTTATTTTAATAACTTTTGAAAAACTGACATTACATTTTCAAAATTCGGATCATTTTACACAAAATGTGTAAAGACTGAAAAACAGACTGAATAATGAGCATTTTTTTTTATCAACGGGCGTGCTTGAAGTAATTTTTAAATAAAATTAGTTTTTTTTATAACTTTAAAATCCAATTTCCCTCTGATACGCGAGGCAGAAACTGAGATTATGTGATTAAAACTATTTTTTTAGAAATTTTTTTCATAAGCTCTAACACTTGTTGGATTTTCTGAATTGCCAATGCATGTACTTTCTAAATTCATAATTGTTTTTTACGTGATGAGCAGGACATACTAAGTCATATTCTTTTCAAGTATTTTCTCACATATTTCGGATCATTCATAGGATAAATTATAATTCATTTCAATAAAAGTTCAAAATTCGATATTTCATCGTTATGAAATGATTTTCCCTAATTTCAGTCACATTTGTAAATTTTTAAGTAGCTCTATTATCTGATTAAAAATTAACTAAAAGCTCTTTATGGTATATTGAT
This sequence comes from Maratus speciosus, assembly GCA_963932465.1. Lineage (NCBI taxonomy): Eukaryota > Metazoa > Arthropoda > Arachnida > Araneae > Salticidae > Maratus > Maratus speciosus. The sequence goes on along the minus strand of CAWVRF010000966.1, from coordinate 100,545 downwards.
AACATTCTTTAATTACTAAGTCCAAAATAATAGAATCGATTAGTTTAATAAATCCCCTTATTAATCCTTTTAAATGAAAAGAAAAGGAAAAATTCCAATAAAGCTTTAGTATAAAAGCATTTTAGTATAAAAGCAATACAGAATTGAACACTTTCCCGCTTATTTCAGTATGTTAAACAGTTACGTTCTGTCGAATTGTTTTCATGACTATAAGTACTCTGTGATTCACTAAAGTACTTACATTATCTTTCTGAGCCTGTTCTGTGGTTTCTCCGTAGTCAGTGTTTACATAGAATCTTTCCATAATCGAGGTCGACTGGACGTTTCTATAACCCAGTGTCTCCTCAAATATCAGCAGGACATTCGGTGATGATTATTGTGCGCAGTACCTTCGTCAAACATCATTCCGATTTCGTGCAAAATAAAAGTTCATTTAATTGTTATCTAAATTTTGTGTGCAAAAATACCCATAGTATTGGAATTTTAAAAGGGTATGGGCTGAAATCTAGAAGCATTTTAATAAAATGGATAACAGAAAAATCTTTCATAAAGTAGAAACCTGGATCGTCGAGCTTTTAGATAAACAAATTGAATTCATATTCAACTTTCAAGTAACTTAAAATTGTCTAGAGATTAAAAAGGTACAAATTCATTAAAGTACATGCCACTCAGTAAATATCGATCGGTTGTAATGTAACCTTGTAAATGAACCGTAAATGCTTCATTGCCGCCTTACAATAGAGAGCTTAATTGGGTCGAATGCAATAACATCTATCCTATTAAAATCCGTGCGCGTATCTATCTATGTAACCTCACAAACTCGGAAACCATAGGTCGTAGGGCTGCGAAATTTGGCACACGGGTTGCTTGGGCTTATGAACGATTGGGATCAAAAATTAGAAAATTTTGAATATATATTTTTTTTTTTACGTTTTTGGCGAATTTTTGCCTTTTTTATGTTCAACCCGTACTCGCGCGAGTTCTAACCAGCTTTAAATGTTTACTGCAATGTGATATATACATGTCGTAGGTTAATTGGTGAATCATCTCTCATTTTCCAATTACCTTAATATTTTTCAGGTCTATTGCATAGAGCCTAGACAGCAGTTAGGCTAATTGACAAATAACCACTTATTTCAAAATCAGGATGATATTTTTAGACTTATAAACCCATAACCCAAACCGAACCCTCCAAAAAATTACAACAGAATGTACGCCGATCCTAGCAAGCCAAAATAGTTTCAGTCTTCACGCAACCCGACCCAAACTTGAAGGTTCCATTTGAAAAAACCCGTAATCTGACCCGAACCAAATCTGATAGCAGACAAAAATATTGAAAATAACCGTAACCCGATCCGATCAAGAAAAAATAATTTCCTTGCACACGTAACCCAACACGAACCTAAAAATTCCCGTTGAAGAAAACCAGAAATCTGACCCGAACGAAATCTGAACCCAACAAAAATATTCCAAAGAGCCATAATCGGATCCGAGCAACACAAATTTATTTCCGTGGACATGTTATCCCACCCGAGCCTATAAATTCCCTTTGAAAAAAAATGAAATCTGATCCGAACCAAATCTGAACCCGACAAAAAACTCTAAAGAGCCATAAACGTATCCCAACAGACAAAATAATTTCCGTGGACATGTTACCTGATCCGAACCTAAAAATTCCATTTGAAAAAAATCCGAAATCTGACCCGAACCAAATCTAAACTTTACAAAAATGCTCCATTGAACCATATCCCGAACCGAGCAAAACGAAATAATTTCCGTGGACACGCAACCCGACCCGAACTAAAAAAATTTCATTTGAAAAAAACGAAATTTCAACGAATTTGTCGCGTTCAGATTTAATTCGTGTCAGATTTCGGTTTTTTTCTAATGGAATTTTTATGTTGGGGTCGTGTTGCATCCACGAAAATTATTTTTTCTTGTTCGTATCGGGTTATGTCTTTTGGGGATATTTTTGTTGGATTCAGATTTGGTTCGGGCCAGATTTCAGGTTTTTTAAGGGAATTTTTAGGTTCGGTTCAGGTTGCCTGTCCAAAGAAATTATTTTGTATTGCTCGGATCGGGCTATGGTTCTTTGGAATATTTTTATCGGGTTCAGATTTGGTTCGTGTCGGATTTCGGGTTTTTTATAATGGAATTTTTAGGATCGGATCAAGTTGCGTCCAAGGAAATTATTTTGTCTTGCTCGGATCGGGGCATATTTTTGTCGGATCTCAGATTTGGTTCGTGTAAAATTTCGGGTTTTTTCTAATGGAATCCTTAGGTTCGGTTCCGGTTGCGTGTTCACGGAAATTATTTTGTCTTATTCGGATCGGCTTATGGTGCTTTAGAATATTTTTGTCGGTTATCATATTTGGTTCGTGTCAGAACTCGGTTTTTTGTTATCAGGTTCTGCTCCAGTTGCGTGTCGACAGAAATTATTTTGTCTTTCTCGGATCGATTTTTCACGAATCCAATACTTTCTTCTTGTAAAGATAGAAAAAAGTAAAAATTATTATTCAGGCACTTAAAAGTCAAAAGATTGTGAGAATGCCTCACATATTACGTATGCCACGCTGAATAATAAGAAGGTGGCAGGTATTACGATAATTCTTTTCCTAAAAAAAAAATTATTATTCCGGGACTTAAGTTAAAAGTTTGTGAGAATGCCTCACATATTACGCACGCCACGCTGTAAATATAAAGAGACTTTAAACTGGTATAAATCAAAAACTAATTAATATTTTTACATGAAACTTAACAAAGGTTTGAACTACTCATAAAAACATTCTAATGCCGTAAACCGCGTAAAAATCCGATAATTACACATAGATGTAGCCCTGTCAACAGATTTGGTCAGAACAAGAATTTCAAAAGTGAAAAAAACAGCACTTTTAAAATCGCATTTACTAAAACCCTATTGGCCGGATTCGACTTTATTTTCGTTTTCTGAGTCACGTGGCACGCCCCATGACATAGAAACAAGACTTTTTTTTCTAATGGAACCGAAAATATAGAGGGGTCAAAATCCCACTTTGGTCAGTCCGGAAAATATAAACTTGACAGAGTACTAAAAATTTTTTGAAATATCGTTTGGCATTAATTGGCGAAAATTCCTTTCATTTACGGTTCATTTCACTGTTGTTCCTTTTGCTTGGCGAGAAACTCTGTCGAGTTTCTATGATTACATGGTGAAATTGAACATGATAAGCGGCAACAATCATTCAGTAACGCTAATATAAGAGACACACACTCGCAAAAAAATGAGTAATTGTTGAACATTCGCAATTAGGCGAATCTAATTGCTCCTTTACTCACCAAATGAGGCATTTTGTCGCAATTTGGCGCAATGGCGAGCGACAGCGGGAACCCTGGTCTCAAGTATGAGATGGGATGGATATTCATATGGCATTCATATAGATATTCACATTTTTAGTATTTCATGTTAGTTTTTTTTTTTAAGTATCAAATATATGAAATTTTTTTTAAGTGGCATACAAAAATTTGTTCCATATAAGGATCTAAAGTATAAGATGGGATTGATAATGTATCAAATACACTTTGGTAAATAAGACAAAAAAAAAAAAAACTTCTCATTTACGGGAATATAGTGATTTTAAAAACGAATCGAGAAAAATTAAAAAATCACAGTGCGAATTCCAAATAAAATTTATTGAAAAGAAAACAAAATTGACTATATTAGGCCAACATATAACGTCTTTTGTGCGTAGCTGCCGTATCTCTGGCAAACTTGGACTATCTGTCAAATGCGCAATTTTTTCTGTTCTAGAAAAAAAAAATTATCTCTCTATTCTAAAAAAAGTAACTACCACTGTCACCGCCGCCGGTTTTGAATTGTTTGTGACTGGAGGTCTTTCTTCGTTAATATTAAGAAAAATAATGCATACAAAAATATGAAAATCGGTGGTATTATAGAAAAATGTTTGATAAACACGCTGATGTAGACAGTTTTCAAATCGAAGAATTATTTTAAGAGAGATTTAATGCTAAAGTTGGACAAAATCGTTCCATTAAAAAAGTTTTATAGCAGCAAAAACTATACATGGGCATGTAATCATTTTTAGATCATTTTATGCATTAGAATTTACCGGTGTGCAGATTGCATGAATTTTTTTAATTTGACTCATTTTTGGAGGTATTATTTCTATTTTAAATTCAAATTTTCAGCATTTTGAGAGATATTTTTTACATTATTTTAGAAAACTAGGGGGCTCGGCCCACTACGAGCTACGCTCGCCAACCCCCGTCCAGACACCGCAGGCTCTAAATGCACGCTAATTTGATCGGCTTTAAAAAGATTTCGAAAGATTGTATTATAATTTAAAAACAGTAGCGATCTCCCTATAAACGAATTTCTATTCATTTCTCTTTGATTGGGGAATTTTACCGCTGCGGTACTACTTGATTATCCTGTCGACCAATTTCGACAAATTATATAAATCGCCAAACCACTCGCCAAATTATACAAATTGATATAATTTTTATTTTAAATAACGAAAGAATAAATAAATTCGTACAACATTAATAAAAACACAAATAAAACGTCGAAATAAAAATAACTTGATGACGTAGACACGTGTAACAACATTTCAAAATAAGCTAATATAAAAGGAATTAAGTAAAGAGAGTCTTTTTCTCCTGGTATTTTTTAACAAAGCGAAAAGAAAGTTCTTTTAAATGAGACATTTTAAATTAATTCTCAAAATATCAAATAAATGTCTAGCGCAATTTCTAAATTTAAACTTTTTTGCAATATTATTTTGTGTTCATTTTATGTAATAACTATAATGTGACGTAAATATGACGTAATTTCTCCTAAGACTTCTAGCGCATGTTAATGAATTTATTATTTTACAATATCCTTTCTCTTTTAAAATTCACGTGTATACTTTTTATGACGTAATTTTTAATAAGTTCCTGCTTTTTATACGTAATTATTTAATTCTAATTTGAAAGTTTTTTCCTGTTTATAATAGTCACGTGTAAATAAATTTTTAATTTGAAGCAAACATTATTGCTTGCGCTTTTTATACAGTTGGCAACAGTTTAAATTAGTACAATTTTCTGAAATCTGTAAAAAATATCTCTAGAAATGCTGAAAATTTGAATTTAAAATAGAAATAAAACCTGAAAAAATGAGTCAAAATAAAAAAGTTAATGCAATCTGCACTCCGGCAAATTCTAACGCATAAAATGATCTAAAAATGATTACACTGCCATGTATAGTTTTTGCTGCTATAAAACTTTTTTAGTGGAACGATTTTGTCCAACTTTAGCATTAAATAACTCTTAAAATAATTCTTCGATTTGAAAACTGTCTGCATCAGCGTGTTTATCAGACATTTCTGTATAAAACCACCAATTTTCATATATTTGTATGCATTATTTTTGTTAATATTAACGAAGAAAGGCCTCCGGTCACAAAAAAATCAAAACCGGCGGCGGCGGTGACAGCGGTAGTTACTTTTTTTTTAGAATAGAGAGATGGTATTAATTTATACTGTTGCCAAATGCATAAACAGCGCAAACAATAATGTTTGCTTCAAATTAAAAATTTATTTACACGTGACTATTATAAACAGAAAAAATCATTTGGAATTAGAATTAAATAATTATGTACAAAAAGCAGAACTTATTAAAAATTACATCATAAAAAGTATACACCTGAATGTTAAAAGAGAAAGGATATTGTAAAATAATAAATTCATTAACATGCGCTAGAAGTCTTAAATAGGAGAAATTACGTCATATTTACGTCACATTACAGTTATTACATAAAATGAACACAAAATATTGAAAAACGGTTTAAATTTAGAAATTGCGCTAGACATTTATTTGATATCTTGTGAGAATCTTTTCAACTACTTTTGTTAGGAAAGCGCAAATAATATTTCATTTCTAACAAAAGTATTTTTACGTGAATATTTAAAAGAGAAAGAATGGCTTGGTCAAATTACGTCAAATTAAAAACGATTAATTTGAAATGTCTCATTTAAAAGAACTTTCTTTTCGCTTTGTTAAAAAATACCAGGAGACAAAGACTGTTTACTTAATTTCTTTTATATTAGCTTATTTTGAAATGCTGTTACACGTGTCTGCGTCATCAAGTTATTTTCATTTCGACGTTTTATTTGTATTTTTATTAATGTTGTACTGATTTATTTGTTCTTTCGTTATTTAAAATAAAAATTATGTCAATTTGTATAATATGGCGAGTGATTTGGCGATTTATATAATTTGGCGAAATTGGTCTAAGGAATATTCAAGTACTACCGCAGCGGATTTGGCGTTAAAATTCCCCAATGAAAGAGAAATGAATAGAAATCCGTTTATAGGGAGATCGCCACTGTTTTTTAAATTATAATTCAATCTTGCGAAATCTTTTTAAAGCCGATCAAATTAGCCGATTAAATCTGCGAAATGTAGACGGGGGTTGGCGAGCGTAGCTCGTAGGGGTCCGAGCCCCCTAGTATATTTAAAAAAAAAAAATCTAAAATACCTCAGATGCTCACTCTGATTTATCTTAAGGCTTACGAAAAATGTATTACATAACCTGTTAATGTATAGATAGACGCAATTCTGAAAAGCGTTTCCTTGTAATATAAATTTATACAAATGATCTACTACCTAGAAGTTGATTAAAACGCTTTAAATGATGATAAAAAATGAAGTACTTTATGTACCTAGCGTTTATACTGATGATTTACTTATCATTTTAAAAGATATGTTGATTTAAATTTAAAGAAGTTATTTTATCTATATAAAATCGGCCCTGTCAGTTTTGTGTACTCTGCGTATTTGAAAAAACTCAGGTCATACGGAAGATTCAGAAATAAGTGCAAGGTATGCATGTGGCATTTTATTAAAGACAAGCAAGCAATGAAATATTGCTGAGGGTTGACCCCCGGTAAAAGAGACAAGGACTATACTCTGCATGTTTACAACTGTTCGTTCAGAAATATAATGATGACTGGTAGACCGATTTGATTGTAAATGTATCGAGCCACAAAATATTTGAACCTTGAACAATTATAAACCCAAAGGATACGTCATCTAACGGAAATTTTTGAATTCCAAATCAGCCCAATGATTCATTAGCTTACGTAACGGAAATTTTAACGAACAATATATGCCAAGGCTGGGCAATGGGAAACTTATATTTAGAAGAAGCAACGCAGACATTAATCAATGCCAAACGCAAGAGTTTGATATTAACAGGATATATTTCTGAGACCAAAAAATGCATTTGTAATGCCATATGCATTAACAATACCTGTTTAAATTACTGCTGCCAAGGAGCATATGGTCAAGGAATATCTTTTTATATGTTCGTTAAGAGAAAGGAAAGTATGCATGCTCAGTTAATGACTGAAGGATAAGAAAATATATTTGTTTTTGATTTATTTTATTAAAAGCTGCAGTGATAACGGCCTTGGCATATTAAAGTTAACGTTTTTTAGTAAGCGTAAAAGAAATTAATAAACGGATATTTTAGATAAGAAAAGGCGTTTTGATTAAATTTATAATTGCGAAAGGAAAAATTTAATTTTAAAATGGGGAATAAATAATGATATGTGATGATTTGTTAATTCCATCATCACAGCCTTAATCTAGATTCAAGACTTAAATTGGTGTTACACTACTTGTCCATATATCACACTCATATATACAAGTAGCTTTCGTAACACCAGCTTAAATCTTCAATCCTGATGAAGACTAGGTACATAGCACAGAAAGTACTTTAATTTTTTAACATCTTTTAAACTGTTTTAATAATATTTTAGGTAGTGGAACTTTTGTGTAATTTTCCTTCTATATATAAAAAAAAAGTTTTGATTTGGAAATAGACCAATGAAAATCTGCGTAGATATTCCCGGCAGATCGGCATCCAATTTGAATGCTTAAGCATGGCCTTTCTTCGTTAATATTAAAAAAAACTGTTGCATACAAAAATATGGAAATCGGTAATATTATAGAGAAATGTTTGATAAACACACTGATGCAGACAGTTTTCAAATCAAAGAATTATTTAAAGAGATATTTAATGCCAAAGTTGGACAAAATCGTTCCATTAAAAATGTTTTATAGGAGTAAAAACTGTACATAGGAATTTAATCATTTTTAGATCATTTTATGCGTAAGAATTTCCCGGTGTGCAGACTGTATTTAGTTTTTTTAATTTGACACATTTTTTGAGGTTTTATTTCTATTTTAAATTCAAATTTTCAGCATTTCAAGATATATTTTTTTACGCACTAGGGGGCTCAGCCCCCTACGAGCTACGCTCGCCAACCCCCGTTCTGACACCGCAGACTCTAAAAGCACGCTAATTTGATTGGCTTTAAAAAGATTTCGAAAGATTGAATTATAACTTAAAAAACAGCGGCGATCTCCCTATAAACGGGTTTCTATTCATTTCTCTTTGATTGGGGAATTTGGCCAAATCAGCTACTGTTAAAAGATACAATGGCTGCTTCCGTCTTTGATTAAATAATTTTAGTTAAACATTTCAAAATATAAAATGGATTAAGTAAACAGAGTCTTTGTCTCCCGGTATTTTTTAACAAAGCGAAAAGAAAGTTTTTTTTAATAAGACATTTTAAATATATTTAAATATAATTTATAATCTGACGTAATTTTCACCAAACTTTTCTTTCTCTTTCTAATATTCACGTGAAAATACTTTTGTTATGAAATGAAATATTTAAGCTATCCTAACAAAAATAATTGAAAAATATCAAATAAATGTCTCGCGCAATTTTTTAAATTTAAACTTTTGCGATATTATTTTTTGTTCATTTTACGTAATAAGTGTAATGTGACGTAATTTCTCCTATTTAAGACTTCTAACGCATGTTAATGAATTTATTATTCTACAATATTCTTCCTCTTTTAAAATTCACGTGTTAATATAGTTTTTATGGCGTAATTTTCAATGAGTTCCTGTTTTTTTATATTTTATGTTTACAATAGTCACGTGTAAATAAATTTTTAATTTGAAGCAAACATTGTTTGCGCTGTTTATACAGTTGAAATTAATACCATATTGTAAATTATGTAAAAATATCTCTCAAAATGCTGAAAATTTGAATTTAAAATAGAAATAAAACCCCCAAAAATGAGTCAAAATAAAAAAAATTAATGCAATCTGCACTCCGGCAAATTCTAACGCATAAAATGATCTAAAAATGATTACACTGCCATGTATAGTTTTTGCTGCTATAAAACTTTTTTAATGGATCGATTTTGTCCAACTTTACCATTAAATATCTCTTAAAATAATTCTTTGATTTGAAAACTGTCTGCATCAGCGTGTTTATCAAACATTTCTCTATAATACCACCGATTTTCCTATTTTTGTATGCAATATTTTTCTTAATATTAACGAAGAAAGACCTCCGGTCACAAAAAATTCAAAACCGGCGGCGGTGGCGGTGACAGCGGTAGTTACTTTGTTTTAGAATAGAGAGATTTTTAGAAAATTGTATTAATTTAAACTGTTGCCAACTGTATAAACAGCGCAAACAATAATGTAGCGCAAACAATAAATTTATTTTACACGTGACTATTATAAACAGAAAATATAAAAAGCAGGAACTCAATGAAAATTACGTCATAAAAACTACAGTTACACGTGAATTTTAAAAGAGAAAGAATATTGTAAAATAATAAATTCATTAACATGCGTTAGAAGTCTTAAATACGAGAGTTTACGTCACTTTAGACTTATTACGTAAAATGAACAAAAAATAATATTGCAAAACAGTTTAAATTTTAAAATTGCTCGAAACATTTATTTGATATTTTAAGATGATCATAGTATTTCATTTCTAACAAAAGTATTTTTACGTGAATATTAAAAAGAGAAAGAAAAGTTTGGTGAAAATTACGTCAGATTATAATTGTCAGATTCGAATTATAATTCAGTCTTCCGAAATCTTTTTAAAGCCGATCAAATTAGCATGCTGTTCAGTGGTGTAGTCGTAAAAATAACAGAGGGTATACTCTCTAGGCAGAGGATATACGCTCAAGGCAGAGAGTATACCCTACAGAGTATATACTATAGCTTTTTTGTGAAACAGAGGGTATACGGCGTGTCTTAAAAGAATCCAGAAGGTATACGGCGTATACCCCCGTATACCCCCCACTACATCCCTGATGCTGTTAGAGTCTGCGGTGTCTGAACGGGGGTTGACGAGCGTAGTTCGTAGGGGGCAAATCCCCCTAGTATATTAAATTATTAAGATAAATATTAGTGTATTCGCCTCCGCTTGCTAGCGGCGCCGGTAGGGCGATCATGTGATTGTTTTTTTTTTTTTTTCTCTTGATGTGTTTTGAGAACCAGACAGTTTGATGAACACCAATGGAGTAGGATGTTGAAATCTGCCGTGAAATAAATTTATTGATTTCGAGAAATGAGTTTTTTACTGGTGTCTTCTTCAGTTGGTCCGATCTCGCGCAGTAAGAGTAGTGATTAGTGTGCCTATGGATTTGTGTGTATAAAAATAAAAAGTTATATTGTGTTTCAAGGCTAAGTGAAAACTTTGGAGGGAAAAAAAATGTTCTTCTGATAAAATGTTCTTCAAAAGAGTTTGATTAAATGCAGCTTGTGGCTTTCTGTGAAACTATTGTGAAAGTAAAAATAGTGTGATTACGATCGAGAAATATTGTTGTGAAAGGATTCTTCAATTAAAAAATCAATTTTAATAAAAATAAGAGTGACGGGCGGTTCCCTGGTAATGGTGAGTACGCTTTTAGTTAATTTAATAGAGTTGTTACAATTTGTTGTATTTCGTTTCGATTTTAAGGTAACTTTGTCATGTTTGTTTCGATTTGATAGTTAACGTTATGAGTTGAATCCGAGTGTGAGTTTTATAACTTTGTTGAGTTTAGTTTTGAATTTTAATTTAAATGTTTTGAGTTTGATTTTAATTTATTGCAATTACTTGGGTTCTCTTTTCAAACAAAATGTTGTTATCGAAATTAAAGAAGAATGATTTAATCGAGGTTATAGAAGAACTTGAGCTTACGTTACCCATGCGGCAAACCGTAGTATCGCTAAAAGAAGTAAGTGAAACGAGCGAAATCTATAAAACTAATTATGACCTTGTGGGAACGGTTGTTGAATCCGTGACTCAGAGGGAAAGAGACAGCGAAAAGAAAGTTGAGCGCGAGAGATTAGAAAGAGATTCGGCGCTGGAATTGGAAAAAATTAAACTTGCGCAGTTAGAAAAACAATTGGAACTTACTAATATTCAAAAAGAAACATCGCATAATTTCAGTGACGCAGTAGTAAAAAGTGATTCTGAGGTATCAAATTGTAGTTTAGAAAATTTGTTAAAAAGTGTTAAAACATTAACTATTCCAGTACCTTCGCGTCCAGAATCGTATAATCTCTTTTTTCAATCACTGGAAAGAGCGTTTAAAACAAAGAATGTTCCGGAGGAGTTTAGAGCAGAATTTCTTTTAAATATCTTTGGCGAAAAGGCTGCTAACTTAATGGTATATTTAAGTGAGGATGACCTAAGTAAATATGATAAACTTAAAGAAATTGTGTTGAAGGAATTTCAATCCACTCCGCAGAAAGTGTTAAACAATTTTCGAAGGGCGCAAAAATTTCAAAACGAAAATTATGTTCAATTCGCGTCGCGATTAACTGCAACATTTGATTATTACTGTCAATTAAGAAAGGTGAATGATTTTAAGGGATTGTGTGAACTAATGATTTCCGACAAAATATTTAGCTCATTAGATCGTGAACTTCAAAATCAAATTCATATAGGTGTAAAGCAAGGATAGTATTGGTATTTACCGCAAGAATTATCTAGATATTGTGATATATGTATCATCTAAGAATAAATGTAAAACCGAAAATAATGCGTTTTCACGCCCGCAGTTTGGAAACAATTTGCAAAAATATCGTAATGTATACAGTCCACAAAACAATTCTAAAGTGTTTATGTCTGAAATTAAAACTCCAAAATGTCTTCTTTGCAAGTCTAATGGGAATCATTATCTTGATATGTGCCTATTTTCAAAAAAATGTTAGTTAATGAAAGAATTGAGTTCGTTAAAAAATTTCAACTGTGTTTTAATTGTCTTAATCATCATAAGGTTACTAATTGTTCTTCCAAATTCTACTGCTCCATTTGTAAGAAACGGCATCATACATATTTACATAATGATAAAAAAGTAGATGAAGGGCGTACGCATGGCAGTGCGAAGGATACCCATTCTTACAAGCCAATTGGAATGTCGGGTGCCGCTATAGATCCAAGATCAAATGTTTTTGTTCCGAAAGGAGCATGTGGTGATAACTCAGCAACAGAGAGTAGAGAATCGTTGTCTTTCACAGCCACAAGTGTTAATGTTAACAAATCTCGTATGGTTTTGCTGAGCACAGCTAAAATAATGATCGCGGATAATTTTGGAATATTCCATGAAGCGCGTGCATTATTAGACAATGGAAGTCAGTCATGCTTCATATCAAAACAGTGCGCTGACAGATTTAATTTGAAAAGGGAAAAAATAAATCTTGTGGTTTCAGGCTTGAATAAATCATCGTCAGTGATAAATTCAGTAGTGAAAACGAAAATTGCGAATCATAGCAGAACTTTCGATGAGTTCAAAGGAGTAGAGCTTTTAATAGTCTCGAATATAACAGATTACACACCCACTAAGGAATTTAACATCGATATGACACATTTAGAGAATTTAACATTAGCAGATGAGAGTTTCAATAGGCCAGGTGTTGTGGATATTTTGTAGGGCGCACAACTATTTTATGAAATTTTAAAATCCGGTCAAATGAGGATCCCCGAGACAGATATAATTTTGCAAAATTCAGTGTTTGGGTTTATTGCTACTGGGAGTGTTGCACTAGAAAACGAAGCTTCAGTTCATTGTGGGTTAATTATGGAAAATTTAGACATAACTTTGAAAAAATTTTGGGAGATTGAAAATGTTGAGGCAGAAAGAGTGCAAACCGATGAGAGTTTAATTTACGAAGATTATTTCATGAAAACTCATTTCAGAAATGACGATGGGTGTTATGTCGTTAGAATGCCGTTGAAGGAAGACCCCCCCCCCCCGTGTTTAGGAGAGTCAAAAGATATCGCCGTTAAAAGATTGAATTCTCTTTGGCGACGTTTGAGAAGAGAACCTGAGTATCTAAAATTATATAAGGACTTCTTAACTGAGTATGAAGATTTAGGTCATATGCAGGCAATTAACGAAGGTCCAAAATAAATTATGACTCATCATGGAGTTTATATGCCGAACAATAGTACAACTAAATTACGCGTTGTTTTCAATGCTTCTCAAGCAACGTCATGTGGACAATTTCTTAATGATAAGTTGTATTCGGGTTTTGTTGTCCAGGGTGATTTATTTTCAATTTTGTTGCGATTTAGGAAGCATACTGTAGTTTTTACCGCGGACATAAAAAATATGTAAAGGCAAATTTATATTAGTCCCGATCAGTGCGATTTACAATGTATTTTATGGAAGGGTCATGAGAATGAAATGATACGCGTTTTTAAGTTGCTCACTGTTACCTACGGAACCAAATGTGCACCCTATTTGGCAACGAGAGTGCTTCAACAGCTATGTCACGATGAGAAGGAGAAGTATGCATTAGGTGCCGCTGCTGGCAAGGATTTTTACGTCGACGACGTACTAAGCGGTACAAATGACATAACTACTGCCATTGAATTGCAACGTCAGGTAATATCTTTATTAAATGCTGGGGGACTGGAACTTCACAAGTGGAGCTCTAACAACGAATTGCTATTAAAAAATCTTCCAACCAGCGAGAAGGAATACAACTTTGAGTCTCATGATTCAGAAACTGTTAAAACTCTCGGACTGCAGTTCAATCCTAGCAAGGACACATTTTGCTTTAAGGTCCAACCATTTGTGAGTTCGATAACTAAAACAACTATCTTATCAAACATTGCACGGTTATTTGATCCTTTAGGTCTTTTAGGTCCTGTGATAGTCACAGCAAAAATTTATCTGCAGAAGTTGTGGCTTCTTAAGCTTGACTGGGATGACGAAATTCCACTAAAAGAAAGAAAAGCTTGGAATAAATTTCGCGAAGAACTGACAGAGTTGAGATATTTGCAGATAAACCGTCATGTTTTATGGCCAAATGCGCAACAGATAGACTTGATCGGATTCGGCAATGCTTCTAAAGATGCGTACGGTTGTGTTATATACCTTCGATCTATTTCCGAGTCAGGGGAATCCAAGGTGTCACTCCTGTGTAGTAAATCGCGCACCCCTCAAGAAGATTACGATACCGAGATTAGAACTCTGCGCCGCTGAGTTGCTTTCGAAACTTACTGTTAAAGTACTGTCATCCTTGGGCGTTCAAATTCGTGGAGTATATTTATAATCAGATTCGACAGTAGTCCTGGCATGGATTGCCTCACCACCTCAAACGCTTAAGGTTTTTGTCTCAAATCGTATCACCAAAATTCAAAATAGTACTAAAGACTTCACATGGGATTATGTAAAAACTTCTGAAAATCCATCAGACTTAATTTCACGTGGTGTTAGACCAGCGCAAATTCTTGATCTTAAGGTCTGGTGGAATGGACCAGACTTTTTACATAATCAGGAAATTATGACTTTGAGAAAGAACATTTATCTGTAACTGAAACAGAGGAGTTCCAACAAGATCTCAGACAGAACTGTAATTTTCAAAAATACGAACTTGGGTTTTTCGATGAAATTTCATTATTTATTTTTATTATTATATATTTAAGATCACTAATTCATATGTAAAATTAATACGAATCATTAGTTTTATTTTCAGATTCATCTCTAATTCAAGGTGTTACACAAAAGAAAAGGGACCTTTATCTCCAGCAGAATTAAAGAAAAGTAAATTGTTTTTAATAAAATATGTACAAATTCAGGCATTTCCTAGGGAGATAAAGGCCTTGAGAGAGGAAGGAAGGATTAAGGAATTTAATGTAAGTAGTTTATGCCCTTTTATTGATGATGATGGTGTAATACGCGTGGGTGGCCGATTAGTTAATGCTAACTTACAAATTGATGTTAAACATCCTATTTTACTTCCTAAGAGCCACAAATTCACGGAAATGATTGTTTTGTATTTTCATTAAAAAAATTTTCATGTTGGGCCCCAAACTTTGTTGTATTCCTTTCGGCAAGAATATTGGCCTTTGGGGGGACGTGCTATTGCTAGAAAAACTGTTCATAATTGTGTAAAATGCTTTAAGGCGAACCCAAAAGAAATGAGTCAAATTATGGCACCTTTACCTAAGGAAAGAGTAACCATTAATCCTCCTTTCTTCAATTCAGGCCTAGATTGTTGTGGGCCTTTCTTAATAAGGTATAAGAACCAAAGGAAAGGTGTATATAAAAAAAATTATGTTTGTGTATTCGTTTGTTTTATGACTAAGGCAGCTCATTTTGAAATTATCACTGAGTTATCGGCAGACGGCATGATTGCTTGTTTAAAAAGATTTTTTGCACGCAGAGGTTTGGCATCTCATCTTTTTTCTGATAATGACACTAATTTTCGAGGTGCTGCTTCAGAAATAAAGGAATTATTTGCTTTCTTTCAAAATGTGTATGTAACTGATTACCTGTCTTCTGAAGGGGTGTCATGGAGCTTTATCCCTCCGCAGTCACCTAATTTTGAGGGACTGTGGGAGGCGAGGGTAAAGTCTTTCAAACACCATTTTAAAAGTGTGGTAGGTGAGCATAAACTCACATTTGAGGAGTTTTTGACTGTAAGCAGTCAAATTGAAGCTATTTTAAACAGCCGACCTCTGACACCACTGTCATCCGATCCAAATGATTATAATGTTTTAACGCCAGGTCACTTTTTGATCAGTAGGCCACTTACCTCTTTACCTGAGATAGACATTTCATATGTAGAAACTAATAGACTTTCTAAATGGCAACTGCTAACAAAACTGATTCAAACTATTTGGAAAAAATGGACCAGAGATTATTTGTGTAATTTACAGCAGCGGTCCAAATGGCATAGTATTAAAGGTGATATTAAACCAAACATTAATTGTATTGCTAAAAGAAGAAAACCTACCAGTATGTATTTGGGTAATTGGTAGAATAGAAAGTGTCATTCGTGGAAATGACGGAAAAATCAGAGTTCTTAATGTAAAAACGCCTAAGGGCACTTATAAACGCAGTATTTCGAATGTTTGTATTTTACCTATTTCAGATAATGTTATGTAAACTTTTTAATTTTTGCTATTGTGTGATTACAATTGAATTTCTTATTTCATTAGTATATTCAGAGTGTATATATATTGTGCTAGTTATTGTACCTTTGTATCTATTGTATATTTAATGTGAAAATGTAGTAAAATAGTACGTGTTTTAATTGAAACCTTTGGGTTTCAAGGTGGGGAGTGTATTCGCCTCCGCTTGCTAGCGGCGCCGGTAGGGCGATCATGTGATTGTTTTTTTCTTCTCTCGATCTGTTTTGAGAACCAGACAGTTTGATGAACACCAATGGAGTAGGATGCTGAAATCCGCCGTGAAATAAATTTATTAATTTCGAAAAATGAGTTTTTTACTGGTGTCTTCTTCAATTAGCATTATGAAATAATTTATTTTACACTTTCTCTGTATTAAGAAGCTTCTGAGACGAACAGATTTCAGAGATTTAAAGAAGCATTAGTGAAACAAATGTTTCTTTTGCTGCCCGTAATTTTCTGAAACGTTTCCAAGTGATTTTACGGTATTTTAATTAGTTTCCTGTACGCGGAATATCGAATTTTTTGGGGTGTTTTGAATTCTCAACTAAAAAGTTTCAACCGCGCAACAGAATTTATACATGCATAAATAACAAAATCTTGTTAAATTTGGTATTAATGTTAAGGCTATAATCTTTTAATATTTATGTTTATGCTGTTAATTTATTGAGTTGGATAGTCCGGGTTCAGAAACCTTATTAATACACTGGAAAAATCACTCAGATACGTTTCCGAAAATTTCAAGCAGTAAAAGAAACATTTGTTTCATAAATGCTTTTTTAAGTCTTCGAAATCAGTTGGTTTCTGAGGCTTTTATCGGTAAAAGGGTGTTTATTGGAATTGTGAGTGACCCAGAAATCGTTATATCGCATTTTCGTAAACGTTAAAAAGTGTAAGAGCTAGATAAAGAAACATTTGTCTTTTTTTACACATTGGCTACAAAGAAGAAAACAGACAGACACAGAGACAAAATATTTCTTTTATTATATATAAGTTATAGATAACATATTTACGGTCCATCGGTCTTATAACGTAATTATATTATGCAACTGAGCAGCCTTCTTTCTTTGAAATCCATTAATAAGATTTTTCTTCAAATATTTATCCCTTGGGGGCGAGCGACCGGTATACGTGCTGCATAAGTTGCTCAGATTCCGCGATTATTCTCACCAGTTAATTTTTATTGTAAATTTTGCCTTATTTAACACGAACATTTTCCCGATTCAATTAGGCAAAAATTTCTGTTTTGAAAAACCGGTGATAAAATATAAAAAATTATGAAAACACGCTCGTCCCAAAGGGGTTAAGGTGTGCGGACATTGTTATTAGGGTTTCGTTCATCTGACGAAACCCTATTCGTCTCGCTCTTCTGTCTGTCTGTCTGTCCGTCACAGAGCCTGTTCTCAGAAACTATACATGTTAGAGACTTGAAATTTTGGGTACTTATAGCTGAACACCTTACATCAAACAACAAATCATAAAATTTTTAAAAAGTTGGTAATTAACCGAATTACGGGCTAATTAACTTCTAAAATTAACCAATCCACCTTTTTAACGCAGGTTCAACCGGACTTTCTGGAAAGCATCCGTGTTTCTCCGAAGGGTTGCCAGTAAAATCAGCCGAATGCACGGTTACCACGGAGGAAATTAGCCGAAAAATGAAGTGGAGATTTTAAAGCGAAATTGCATATCAGAAAATATTGGTCCGAGAAATTTGTAAATGGAATAGACAGACGCAGAAAAAAATCTACTTTCACTTGGTATAAAGTTCACATTTCTGCGATGTGTATAAGTTTAAATATCCACTAAAAATCGATCGATAAAAATTTAATTTCTTTAATTGGAAAGACAAGGAAATAAAAAGATTTCAATTCCACGGGAAAGCAGGTAGACATGACGACGCTGCGGTTTTCCATAATAGCATATTTTAATACGAAATTTTAACTTTTTAAATATTAAATTTTTTGATTAAATTTTTTGGCATCCCGATATCAAATTTCTCGCTGATTTCATTGATCCCATATCTAAGTCCTATCTTAATTACAAGCTGAAATATTAATTATTATTTAATTAATCGGTTTATTGCTAACAAATGCGTCGATTAAAATGGAGACACGCGCTTTTTTAACCTCGAATTAACTTAAATT
Source organism: Maratus speciosus (assembly GCA_963932465.1). NCBI lineage: Eukaryota > Metazoa > Arthropoda > Arachnida > Araneae > Salticidae > Maratus > Maratus speciosus. Next base: position 82,121 of record CAWVRF010000966.1, on the reverse strand, counting down.
AGGAATCTAATAATTTGCGTGGACTTATTGAACAGCGATATGAGATAAGTATAACTCATTCATCATCAGAAAGTTTACTTCATACCACTATTTAGGGTTTCGTTCATCTGACGAAACGCTATTCGTCTCGCTCCTCTGTCTGTCTGTCCGTCCGTCCGTCTGTCTGTCCGTCACAGAGCCCGTTCTCAGAAACTATACATGTCGGAGACTTGAAATTTTGCATACTTATAGCTGAACACCACACATCATACGACAAATCATAAAATTTAGAAAAAGTTGTAAATTTAACCCATTGGGGTCTCACATGTGTATTTTAAACAATCCTTTCTAAGTGAGCCCCTAACTAGGTTGGAGGCGTGAAATTTTGCATACTTATAGCTGAACATCTCACATCAAACGAAAAATAATACTAGTAAATCTGCAGATCAAGAGCCTCAACGTCATCTCTGCAACTCATTGTTTTATCAAACTTTGCGTAATATTAATCTTTCTACAAAAACAAAATTTAAACTATTTAAATTACACAAACATTTATAAAAGAAAAAAAAATTTCGATGGTTTCAGACATTAAAAGCGTTAAATTAAACACGTTGTTATGTAAGGATATTCTGAAATTCTCACGAGCTACTTATTCTAGTAATTTTTATATAATAAAGCAAATTTCTTCAGGGGGCGCCTCCCTGAACCCCCGTTGTGTAATTTATTTTGCATTTGTAATTTTCTACTGATTGAGTTAATGATTAACCTATATTTTAGATTTCTTTTTACACTGCGATTTATAAGGATAAGCAATAATTCGGTCAAGCATTTTACGTTATCCTAATATCCATACAGCAGTATTTACTTGCCTGCTAACCACAAATACCTGTATCTAATGGATAAAGAACTTTTGGAAATGTAAACTGAAACATCTAATTTAGAAATCTAATACCTTTATAAATTTTGTTTATAAAAAAATAATTTTGATTACCATTCTGCAATATTTATATCTAAGATCTAATCTAAATATCAAAAAATGTACTCGATAGCATTAACTTACTAAAATCACCCTAAAGTAGGGGGGGCTTATAAACCTAACAGTTAATAATTCATCATCGTTAAATAGATAAACATGATTTGGCGCCTTTAAGTATTTTTTGTGATTTTCTTTTAATAGTGTCTACATTTAATTTAAAATCGTGATGTTACAAATACCGTTGAAATTTGACGCAAACCTATGTTCAGGTCAAATTACGAAAGGTTAACTAACATTTCATTTCCCTTGACGGACTTTCTGTTTCATTTTTCGTAATAAGGATTATTTTAATAATTTAATTTATTTTACACTCTACAAGCTGTTACACGGACGTTGTTCACGTAGCATTAAAATAGAGATAAATGCATTAAGTAAAACATTTCACTCCCCACCAGGCATACCAAGTCTCAAGCTTTTTGCACATCACTATTATCTTAGAGAAAATGTTCTTTTAAATCGCGCAAATGTTTCAATTAAATAAAGTAACATTTTCTGTATTAAAATACTGGTATCCAGAACGCCGGAGGCTTGGCAGCTCTGCTCCTCTTAATAAAAACATATATGATTAACCAACACTTTATCACATTTTATAGGAGACAATACGGAATTTCTTATTTGTATGGCCTTACATATATCTCAGTCATAAAAATGTAAAATTTTGTGGCAATTAATGCACGCAATTGCGAAAATGAAATCGCAAAGAATGAGAAAAGGAAGGCCAAGTAAAATCGTGTAAATCGAGGAATCTTTCTTCGTAGTGCTGGGAAAATACTGCTACAAAAACTATTTTAGGTGGTATTTGGTGTGAAATGTTTATATGTATTCATTCCTGTCCTATATATCCTTTTTTTTATTTTTTATTTGCTTATTCCATTTTTCTTTTGCACGTGAAAATCTTACAAATTAAAATTAACTCTTTGGGAGAAATTGTTATTCATTTTTTTTTTTTTGGCAACAATAAAGTTTATAAAATTTAACAGAATAATGTCAGTTTATTCTGTATGAAAATAACGAACTTTTTCATTTATAATCAAATAGTTGAATAAATAAATGAAAATATTATTCTATATAGTATATAAATACTATTTTCATTTCTGCGTTTAAATAAATCTATATGCAAATATCTATACAAAGGCATTCATTAATTCATTCCTTTTGCTTTGATTTGACTTCGAAAAACCATACATACTTTCACATTTATGATATTTTTAGATGAGATGCTGTTGCTACGCAACGGTTAAAAGAAAAAATGAAATATAAGTAAATTCATAAAATAAAATGTTTTATATTATTCGAACACATGTATAAAATTCTATCATAAGTTATACACCTAATTTAAAAGCTCTGACAAATGTTTTGACAAAATTGCAAACTAATAAGAATAATTTAATACTCTTATTTAAAAATTTCAGCATCCAAAATTTACCATTTAAATCTATTATTCATATGAGCGATTTCTTTCAACAAATGAAAATTTGAAAATCGTCTGACTTCCCATAGAAAAGCATTATATCACAAAATAAAATGTTCTGTATATTCCGAACGAATGAACCAAATTTAACCCAAAACTATACAGCTAAATCCGGGGAGCTCATCAACATGCCCAGGGAATTTCAAGCCGATCGGATGCTTTTTGCGGCAGTTATCGCGGAACAGACAGACAGACTAACAGACAGACAGACTAACGGAAACCAAAACTTTTCGTGTCTCCACAGTAAGCCTTCACTGACGTTTCGGCAAAAATTTAGAAAAAGTTGTAAATTTTACCCTTTGGGGACTCACATGTGTATTTTAAACAATCCTTTCTAAGTGAGACCCTAATTAGGTTGGAGGCATGACATTTTGCATGCTTATAGCTGAACACCTCACATCAAACGACAAACTATAAAATTTTGAAAAAGTCGTACATTTAACCCTTTGGGCTCCCACATGTGTAATTTAAACAATTCTTTCTAAGTGAGCCCTAATTAGGTTGGAAGCGTGAAATTTTGCATATTTATAGCTGAAGACCTCACATCAAACGACAAATCATAAAATTTTGAAAAAGTCGTGCATTTAACCCTTTGGGCTCCCTCATGTGTATTTTAAACAATTCTTTCAAAGTGAGTCCCTAATTAGGTTGGAGGCGTGACATTTTGCATACTTATAGCTGAACAGCTTACATCAAACGACAAATAATAAAATTTTCAAAAAGTCGTACATTTAACCCTTTGGGCTCCCACATGTGTATTTTAAACAATTCTTTCTAAGTGAGCCCCTAACTAGGTTGGAGGCGTGAAATTTTGCATGCTTTTAGCTGAGCACCTCACATCAAATGACAAACCATAAAATTTCGAAAAAGTCGTACATTTAACCCTTTGGGTTTCCATACGTGTATTTTAAACAATTCTTTCTAAGTGAGCCCCTAATTAGGTTGGAGGCATGAAATTTTGCATACTTATAGCTGAACACCTCACACCAAACGACAAAACATAAAATTTTGAAAAAGTCGTGCGTTTAACCTTTTGGGCTCCCACATGTGTATTATAAAAAATTCTTTCTAAGTGAGACACTATTTAGGTTCGAGGCGTGAAATTTTGCATACTTATAGCTGAACACCATCATGCGACAAATCATAAAATTTTGAAAAAGTCGTACATTTAACCCTTTGGTCTCCCACATTTGTATTTTAAACAATTCTTTCTAAGTTGTCCCTAATTAGGTTGAATGCGTGAAATTTTGCATACTTATAGCTGAACATCTCACATCAAACGAAAAACAATAAAATTTTGAAAAAGTTGTAAATTTAACCCTTTGGGCTCCCACATGTGTATTTTAAACAATTCTTTCTACGCGAGCCTCTAATTAGGTTGGAAGCGTGAAATTTTGCATACTTATAGCTGAACATATCACATCAAACGTAAAACAATAAAATTTTGAAAAAGTTGTAAATTTAACCCTTTGGGGTCTCACATGTGTATTTTAAACAATCCTTTCTAAGTGAGCCCCTAATTAGGTTGGAGGCGTGAAATGTTGCATGCTTATAGCTGAACACCTCATATTAAACGATAAACTATAAAATTTTGAAAAAGTCGTACATTTAACCCTTTGGGCTCCCACATGTGTAATTTAAACAATTCTTTCTAAGTGAGCCCTAATTAGGTTGGAGACGTGAACTTTTGCATACTTATAGCTGAACACCTCACATCAAACGACAAATCATAAAATTTTGAAAAAGTCGTGCATTTAACCCTTTGGGCTCCCCCATGTGTATTTTGAACAATTCTTTCAAAGTGAGCCCCTAATTAGGTTGGAGGCGTGACATTTTGCATACTTATAGCTGAACACTTCACATCAAACGACAAATCATAAAATTTTCAAAAAGTCGTACATTTAACCCTTTGGGCTCTTACATGCGTATTTTTAGCAATTCTTTCTAACTGAGCCCCTTGTTAAATTGGAGTTTTGAAATTTTGCTTACTTATAGCAGATCACCCGAGGCCAGGCGAGAAATCATAAAATTTTGAAAAAGTCTTATGTTTAACCCTTTTAGCTACCACAATGTATTTTCTTGTATGTCTCTTCAATGTATTTAGCTACCACAATGTATAATTCTTTCTAAGAGAGCCCCTAATTAAGTTGGAGACATGAATTTTTGCATACCTATAGCTGAATACTTCAGACTACACGACAAATCATAAAATTTTCAAAAAGTCTTATATTATTTACTCCTCCGGGCTCTAACTTGTGTATTTTAAGCAATCTTTCTAACCTCCGCCTTTTTCAGCCGAGGTGCACTTTTACAACTTTTGCCGACACCTCTTTGACCATTCTTTCATATTATGCACCATAGCCTTACATATTTTAGTTCCATTTTTTTACCGCCAGGGGCACCTACTTATCTCGGTACTTTGGGCCCAATCCCTTCGACTAATTTATCTACGGATAGTATGTAAAACGGAGTTTTGTTCGGATAGAGGTTTGTTTAGAATAGAGTGCGCCCTGGTTGCGAAATATAGAACTAACAGATTTTTCAAAAGGATAAAGTGTCTTGAAAGGAATATTAAACGAAACCCTCTGTGCGATCTGTGATCACACTTACCCACTTGTTTCTTAAGGGGACGGTGGAAATTAAAAAAAAAATTCTTCTAATTTTTATAATAAAGATTTGAAATTTTGTGCAAATATACATTTCACCATAAGTACATAGAACACCTTAATGTAATTTCAAACCTTATTATAATTTTAAGATCTTTTAGAAAATTTAAAATTTTAAAACGAAATTTTAAAATGCTCCTTGGGTACTTAATTCCTCGGGTCTTATTCTTAATATTTCCTCGATTTTGTATTTTAATCACGTAAAACACTATTACAAACAAATCAGTGCATCGATTTTTAAATGCCTTAAATGGTTCATTTTTACTTTCTTCTATCTTTACAAGAAGAAAGTATTGGTTTCATGAAAATTTTCGAATTCCAGTTTTCGACGGATTTACACGTTTTATGAGTCAGAGATTCCAATAAACATGTTTTTACAAAATGTCTGTCTGTGAGTCTGTCTGTCTGTCTGTCTGTCCGTCTGTCTGTCCGTCTGTCTGTCTGTCTGTCTGTCTGTATGTGACACAAAATTTGTGGGCGCTCTATCTCAAAAACTAATGCACGAAATTTCACAGAACTTCATATTTAGTTAGACCTTGATATAAACTGGAACTGATTAGTTTTTGGTGAAAATCGCCCAACAGGTGGCGCTGCTATGCGGCATTTTTAACGATTTCTGCAATAGCTGTATCTCAAGAACTACTGCACGGATTTTCATAAAACTTCAGATTCCGTTAGTCCAGGATATAGTTTGGTGCTGATTACTTTTTTGTGAAAATCGCCCAACAGGTGGCGCTGGTATGCTGCATTGTTCATGATTATCGCAATAGCTCTAACTCAAGAAAAAATGCACGAATTTTTATCAAACTTCAGATTCAGTTAGTCCCTGATATAAATTATTGCCGCTTAATTTTTGGTGCAAATCGCCTAACAGGTGGCGCTGCTGTGCTGCATTTTTCACGATTTCCACAAGAGGTATATCTCAAGAACTATTGCACGGATTTTCATCAAACTTCAGATTTAGTTAGTCCTTGACATGAATTGATGTATAAATTAGTGCTGTTTAATTTTTGGTGTAAATCGCTCAACAGGTGACGCTGCTGTGCTGCATTTTCACGATTTCCACAAGAGGTGTATCTCAAGAACTATTGCACGGATTTTCATCAAACTTCAGATTTAGTTAGTCCTTGGCATGAATTGATGTATAAATTAGTGCTGTTTAATTTTTGGTGTAAGTCGCTCAACAGGTGGCGCTGCTATGCTGTATTTTTTGCGATTTCCGCAATAGCTTTATCTCAAGAACTAATGCTTGGATTTTCAACAAACTTCAGATTCAGGTATACCTTGATATCGTTTAGTGCTGTTTACTTTTGGTGTAAATCGCTCAACAGGTGGCGCTGCTATGCTACATTTTTTTCAGAATTTCCGCTATAGCTCTATCTCAAGAACTAATGCACGAATTTTTATCCAACTTCAAATTCAGATATACTTTGATATGAATTGGTGCTAAATCGTTGTTATTTCTTGTACTATTTAAATGATTTAATTGATGTGATTTATATAGAAGAAAGTTTTGTGATGGCCACAACATACTAGTTTAGAGATATTTTCTGAATTCAATATCGATTTTCATCAAAATTCTGCCTTATGATAAGTTAAAAATGAAATTTAATTGTCTTAATGAAGTTGAATTTTAAAATGCATAAACAGTTTCTTTTTAAGCAACTAGGGTGGTTCCGCCCCCCTTGTCGCTACGCTCACCAAACCCCCGCGTTATCTCTTTGCGATTCCATTCGGTATCGCGAATGTTCCAATGTCGCGAAATTCTCAATTTCAGATTACTAATATGCACACCGGCATTCGAGGTTCTTTACTTGATTGAGAGTTCAATAAAAATGCGAAATTATAAACATAAAATAGATGTCTTTATTAAAATTGAAAAACTATAACGTTTACACGTTTCGTTAAAAAATACTACTACTTACCTTATTCTATAGAGACCTATAGTTATAATATGCAAAATCACTTGGCTTTATCTTTTAAATATATTTATTCGCCCGCTACATATTTGGAATACAAAACAGTTATACAAACATGAAACTATTGTTGCCAACAACATCAAAATAGTATAAACAAATAAAATAAAACAAAGATGACAAAAGTTCAAGATATACAGCTCGATATATCGCACAGGTGTACAAACAAATCCATGCTTTCGAACCCCCTTAAGGTATAAAGGCCCAGCCAAGTCGAATCCTGTGATTTCAAAAACTGCTGCATCTTTAATTCGATTTTCTGGAAGTGCAGCAACAGGAGCGTTTAGCGAAATTCTTTTTTGTCGCATACAAATAACGCATTTTGGTATCACGGATCTGATCGTTTTGCTCGCATTCAAGATCCAATAGTGCTCTCTCAAAATATTTAGTAACATTTGTGATCCAGCATGGTAATTTTTTCGATGCTATGTCATGATAAGTCTTCTGACAACAGGATGCTCGGAAGGTAGAACCATTGGACGCCGAAAATCTTGAGCATCTTTTCTGTACACAATTTTGGTATTCAATCTGAGGAGACCGTGTTCGTCTTTATAAACATCCAAAGTGTCTAATTTACTTTTGTTTTCGGTAGGGAAAGATTCTTCTTGAATAAATCTCACAATTACTTTTTCAGCTGCCTTTATTTCTTGAAGGGATAATTCTCCATTCAACCTCGAGATTCTGGTTATCTTGCAATTATGAATGAACCTGTGAATCCAAGCCACCAGACGAACAATTTTATCATAACTTGAGAAAAACCTAAAATACCACTCACATCCACGGTACTTACAAAGATACTCTTCTCATGTTTAGGTGAACTGCACCACTCACAAAATGCTGTCTGGTTCGTTAAACATTTTACTGATTTTTCATCAACAGGCATTTTTGACTTCCTCTTTCCTTGGGCAATGGCGTTTTCATCAGCGACTATATTAGACGAGAGCCATTTATCTTCAGTTTCCTTAAGCTAACTTGGGACTTCCCACCATTTTGTTTTTATTAGATGTTTCGCAGAACATCCTCTGGATGGAAGATCAGCTGGGCTTTTAGTTCCGGGTACGTGTTTCCATGAGTTTGGATCTGTTATTTTCCTAATCTCCTTTACTCGATTGCTTACGAAAACAGTCCAAGATTCTTCTCTTTGTATCCAATTCAATACCATAGAGGAGTCTGTCCAAAAATACAATTTTACATTTTCCCACAGAAGTCCTTTCATGGCTGAAGCACATAGTCTAGCTCCCACCGTGGCAGCGGCTAATTCAAGATGTGGGATGGTTATTATTTTGACCGGTGCAACTCTGGATTTAGCAGCTAATAGATGTACTTCGACTCCGTCAGCAGCACTTATTCTATCGAATGTTGCGGCGGCATAAGCGTGTTGACTTGCATCACAGAAGGTATGTATACTAAGTATGTTTCATAGTTTGCATCAACACAAAACTATCTTCTTACAAATATTTTTTTCAGGCAGCTAAGGTCACTAAGAGAATTCATTCCTTTCTTATATAGCATCAACCTCTTCGTCCGAAGATATTCCATCTTTCCACAGTCTCTGTAATAAAAGTTTCGGTAATAAGAAAACTGGACTTGTCGATCCAATTGGACAAAACACCTTATGTGCAATGGAGAGAATGGTCCGTTTTGATTTTTCCTAGCTCAAAATTCTTGAGACAGCCCAAATTAAGAGCTAAAGTGTCATTTTGTCGGTCCGAAAATAGACCAAGTACAGGTGAAATTGTAGGCTCGACATTATCTTCAGAATCAACCCCTCAAATTGAATTTACCTTCCTCCATTACATTTGTAGCTTCTTGTATAAATTGTATCAATTTGTCTTTATTAGAAAAACTCGTAACAACATTGTCAACATAAAAACTATGAAGAAGTTTTGTTATCATCTCTTTGTCATAACAAGGATTATCAGTATATTTCAGTAAATGAAATTCAATAATGACTGCCAAAATGAAAGAACTGCATTTTAAGCCAAAAATTAATCGTGCATGACAAAGTATTGTCAATTTTCTTTCATCTTCATCACCCCACCAAAAAAATCTTAATAAATCCCTGCATTCTGGTCTGAAGCTTATTTGTAAAAAAGCTTTTCCTATATTTGCTATTACACCGTATTTTTGTTCGCGGAATCTAAGAAGAATATCAGGAATAAACTTCATTCCAGACATTTATTCAACGACAGGGATGCCTTTTCACTCGCAGATGCGTCAAAAACTGGGCGAACTTTCGTCGTGCTGTTCTCTTTGAGCACTGGTCTATGAGGTAAGTAATGCACAGAGTCTACCTTTGAATCCATGGAAACTTCTTCAATTATGCCCAAAGTGGACCAGTCATTAAAAACTTCGTTATAGGATGTAAACAAATTATCGGAATCTAGTCTTTTAGTCATGGTTTCTAATCTTTTTAAAGCTATATTTTCATTACTAGAAATAGGAAGACGTTCTTCAGCCCATGGGAGAGAGACTTCATAACGTCCTTCGTTATTTACAGTAACTGAGTCTAATAAACTGATTTTTGATTCACGTTCCTTCTCTTCTTGGGACTTCTGAATTACAGGATCAGTTATACCGATTGCATCAAGACTCCACAAATCTGTGATAGTAAATTCTTTCGCAAATAAAGATGTTAAAACAATTGCATCGGACTTTTCATGGACGTCATTAATCGGAACTTTACCCATCAGTGTCCAGCCTAGATATGTTTCAATTGCAACTAAATTGCAGGATAATTTTCTTTTTCACCCAGTTAATAATCTTCCGGCAACATCGGCACCGATTAAAACTTCAATTGGTCCTGGTCTTTTCGTATATAACACTTATGGAAATTTTCATATCTTTTAATTCATCTATTCAAGGACCTTTCTGTACCGAACGAATATTTTCACAAATAACAGGTTCATCCAGAACATCAAAATTACAAAGGAATTTTCCATCTAAACTTTCTAAATGTATTTTGCAACACATATGCTTAGTTCTACTAATTTTCTTTCCCCCAAACAAAGAATGGGTAACTAGTTCTTCTCTCAATGGTTCGTAATCTACATTTTCAGCAGTGCGTTTCAAAATATAAGACTTCTCTGAACCTGTATCGATCAACGCTCAAAGATATGAACATGAATGAGGCCCTTTTAATTTTACTACCAAAGTTTGCAAAATTACCTTTGGATTGTGGGATAAACTCGATAAATTAACAGCGTTCTGTTCAGATCGTTTCTGTGTAGATTGTTCTGTTTTCTATTCTTTTGTATCCCTTTTATCAATATGACCTCTCGAAATGTTTTTATTTGAGAATATTTCTAGACACATCAGTGTGGCATGTTCTTTATTACAAACTAGACATCTTATGAATGCATTACACTTATTTGAGCAGTGCCCTCGTTTAAAACATTTGAAGCAACAGCCCTTTTGTTTTAAAATCTTCTGTTTATTAACCAAATTTATTTTCTGCGCGTTAAAGCAGTTAAACCTTTCGTGCTGTCCGTTACAAAAAACACAACTTTTAATGAACGCCGGCCTGGTGGAAAACAAACCAGCAGCGGTAGATATTCGTTTTCTTCTACTGAAATACCCTGTTTTTTTTAATTTTAGGTTTTAGTTCAAACCCAGATAAGGCTAAATTAATTCTTTCTTCCGAATCTACTTCAGATTTTAAGGATTCCATTAAATTATCTAACCTATTTTTAGATTCCGCGCCATCTATAAACTTAGAGCTTCTTTGCCATGCCCTTAAAAATTCTTCTGGCATGCATGATTCTACTAAGGGATATAACATAGCGGCACACTTTTCTGTGGTGACATTAAAAGTTTCAAGAGCTCTAATATGGGATTCTAAACTATCATAGAGTGAACACATGGAAGTAGAGTTATTTCATGAAGAGGAATTCTTCAAAACTAATTTTAACAACTCTCGGGTATATACTTCTACTAATAGATCTTCCCTACCAAATCTAGATTTCAAACTATCAATTACCTTGGCATAATTATCGCCGGTTGGTGGGAACGATTCTACGATTTCTCTGGTCCTAGAGCCTTTTACTGTAGCCTGAATAAGATATTGAAATTTATCAGAGGGAACTATATCCGAGTCTTCGTGTATTTTTCCGAACTGGCACCAGAATTGAAACCAGTTTTTTATTTCACCATCAAATTTATAAAGATCAAGCTTCGGAAGTTTAAACTTCCTTTTAATATTAGCTTCACTAATACTAGAACTGTTATCGATATCATTAGAAGATACATTAATAAATTCATAAACACTAACCTGTGTTTCAAGAAATTGTCGCACATAACCACCAGCTACTTCAGATTCTTCCTCCAAATCGTCTGCGTTGTTTTCTATTTTCTGAAGAAGAATTTTAGAGTTAAGCTCGACCAACTGTTTGTGTTTATCTTCTAACATCGATAAAGAAATCGCAATTTCTTCTTATCCGGCGTATCTTCTTTTAATTCTTCTTTTGTGGAATTCAGTTGTTTTGTAAAACCACTTCTAACAGTTCCTCTTAATTTCACATTATCACTTAAACTTAAAGCCATCATTTTTTCAATACAAGTCCTATTTGCGGACGCCACTAAATATCAGATTACTAATATGCACACCGGCATTCGAGGTTCTTTACTTGATTAAGAGTTCAATAAAAGTGCGGAATTATAAACATAAAATAGATGTCGCTATTCAAATTGAAAAACTATAACGTTCACACGCTTCGTTAAAAAATACTACTTTTTACCTTATTCTATAGAGACCTATAGTTATAATATTCAAAATCGCTTGGCTTTATCTTTTTAATATATTTATTTGCCAGCTACATCTTTGGAATACAAAACAATTATCTATTATATATACAAAATCCAAACGGAAATTTCGTTCCGAACATCTATATTTTGAGTTCTACTGCATGGATTTTGACGGAACTTACACTGTTAGATAGATATCGTTTCAGGGAAGGTTTTAAGCTATAACACGTCGTTCTATGTAGATTAGTTATAGAGTTATGATGGAAAGTTCTGTTATTTTGGACGAAAAGGTTGCCATTGGCATATGGTTTTCATCTTGGCAAATTAAGCAATCTTTTTGTTAAAGAATTGAAACGTCTATATCATTTAAAAATTAAAATATACAAACAGCCCGAAAAAAATTATTACTGATTTTATTAAAAATACAAAGAAATACAGTTTTAATGAGAAATAACAGTATTAAAAGAAAATATTTAATTTAAATATGAGAGAAATGTATTTGTACGGCTTAAAAGAAGATTCATTTTCAAAGTCGATCCATGGAAACAATACTTGGCGATTTATCATCTTTGTGGTTTGTATTTGGCTCCTGGATAAGAAAATATTTTTATTTAAATGAAATAGCGTTTTTTTCTGCTTTTTAAGTTTGTCAGGGTTGATTTCAAAAGTACAGGATGCATTTTGTTTATGATTTACACCACTGGATAAGTTTTCAGAATCATTTGTATGCATGATTTATCTATAAAACTATTATTATTATTATTATTATTATTATTATTATTATTATTATTTATTTAAAATTTGGTGTTTCTCTTTTTCTTTCGGGCGCAATGGTTGCTGTTGGTCATTGTTTTTCATCTTGGCGGCGATATATTATGCTATTATTGAGTAATTAAAACGGATATATTATTTAGCAAAAAATACGAACAACATGGGAAAACTGTTTGTAATTTTATTTGAAACTAGGTGACTCTGCCCTCTGCAAGCTACGCTCGCCAACCCCCGTTCAGACACTGTAGAATCTAAAAGCACGCTAATCTGATCGGTTTTAAAAAGATTAGAGAAGATTGAATTATACTGAAAAACCTGTAGCGATCTCTCTGTGAACGGGTTTCCATTCAATTCCCTTTGATTGCAAAAATTTAAGGTAGAATCAGTTTCTGTTAAGACATCCAATGGTTGTTTTCGTGTTTGGTTAAGGAAGATCAGTTAAACATTTGAAAAGAAGCTAAAATAGAATTAATTAAGTATACAGTGTCTTTGTCTCTCGGTATTTTTTAACAGCGGTATAAAACGATTGACATAATACAATTACTAAAATTTGCTGCTTTAACCCCTTCAAGGGCAGTGGTTCATTTTTGGACTACTCAATTTTAATTCTTAAATGACACATTAGCATCAGAATATTGGGATGAAAATTTCCCTTTTATTAATTAAGTGAACTAAAGCATTTTTGTATTTCGAAATTTGTTTGTAAATTCCGGCGCCATTCACTGATTTCAAGATTTTACAAATAGAAGTGCCTTGTTCCTGAAAGGGTTAAACGCATATTAATGTATTTATTGTTTTAAAGTTTCCTTTCCCTTTTAATATTCACGTGCAAATACAATTTTTAGGACATAATTTTCAATATTTTCCTGCCTTTAACACGTACTCATTTAATAGTAATTTTAAAGTTTTTTTCTTTTTTTAATAGTTACGTGATAATAAATTTTTATTCGTTAGGAAATATTATTCTTTGCGCTGCTTCTCTCAAGGCTTATATTCATATAACTAATTAAATTTTTTATGTCTTTTTGAAAAATCACCTTTTTTTAGATTTTTAAAAAAATTATGGAAAAAAAAACATTACAATTTTGCCCTTTTGCTCGGCGGTCAGGGGGTTAATAGTAATTTTAAAGTTTTTTTTCTGTTTTTAATAGTTACGTCAAAATAAATTTTTATTCGTTAGGAAATATTATTCTTTGCGCTGTTTTTAAAATTGAAAACAATCTCTATAATAATAGCCTAAGTCATGTGACTATCATCAACAGCTCCAGGCGGATCCCTTCGCTTTTTATATTCCAGGCGGCCATTTCGGCACTTTAATGTTAGCCAGCCACAGGTGATAAGTCGCCAAATATTATTCTATCGCTATAATTTCACTTATATTATAATAGTCCAAGTCATGTAACTGCCAAAAACAATTACGGGCCGATACCTTCGCTTTTCATAAGAAAGGTTTCCATTTTGATTAAAGAATCAAAATTATTTTTTCGAATAAAACTACATAAAAGTTGCCATGATCACAAAGAATTCCTGGTACTTTTATGTTAGCTGGGTAAAAATCTCGCCAATAGCTTTTTATTTTAACTCGTCAGTTAGCATTTTTTTATTTTTCGAGTGGTAAATTAAAACGGTGCTACTTGGTTATCCAATCGACCAAAAATCTGTCGCCAAACTATAAGATTAAATGCCAATAATGGTTGATCGTAAATGTCACATTCACTTGACTTTAAGGAAGTTACACATGTTCACGCCATCAAGTGATTTTTATTTCGACGTTTTATTTGTATTTTTATTAATGCTATACTAATTTATTTGTTCTTAAGTTATTTAAAATAAAAAAATATGTCAATTTGTATAATTTGGCGAAATTGGTCGACGGGAGAAGTAATAACATTAAAACGTTGCTTTGAAGTGGAAATTAAATTTCATGATTTGTTGCATTGTCACATACGCACCGGGTTGCTAATATCCGAACCCTAAAGCTTAGACGCACCTTGGCGCAAGTCAAAGAGCGCCAGATGGTATGGCGAAAAGAGTGCTATTCCGCGCATCAGGGGCGTAGCTACAGATATTTTTTCGGGGGGGGGGGGGGGAATTCGAAAATTTCCCAACTTGAAACAAATTCTTCCAACTTTCAACTAAAGTATGTATAATACATGTACCACAATGTGTATAATAATGATAATAAAAATTATGCACAAAAAATTCCTTTCCAAAGAAAAATTTTGAAACTGGAAACATAAAAATTCTAATTATTGCTTTGTTTAATAAAAAACAAACATGCAGGTCCAGAACACGATTTGACTGTTTTTAGAAAATGTCTGTCTGTGTGTATGTGACACAAATTTTGTGGTTGCACTTTCTCAAGAACTAATGTGCGGAATTTAATAAAGCTTTTGATTCAGTTATATCTTGATAAGAATTAATGCTGATAAGTTTTTGGTGTAAATCGCCCGAAAGGTGTCGCTGCTAAGCTGCATTTTTCACGATTTACATGATTTTAGCGATAGTTATCGCTCAAAAACTGTTGCACGGAATTTGATCAAACTTCATATTCTGTTGAACCTTGACATAATTTGGTGCTTATTAGGATTTTGTGTATATTATATAACAGGTGTCACTGCTGTGCAGTATTTTTCACGATTTTCGCGTTAGCTATATCTGAAAAACTAATGCACGGAATTTAGTCAAACTTCATATTCGGTTGCACTTCCTTATTGGGCTTAGGTGTTTACTGTCGAAAGGTATCACTTTTGTGTTCTTTGGGTTTGGAATTTTGGTTGCATCTAACAGGGTGTACCGAAATTCAATGATTTGTTTGAAAAATGTGAGGCTTCTATCTCCCTTTTAAATGAACACAATTAAACGAAGCTATACTTTTAGAATTCATTATTATGGGCATAGAATTATTATTTAATTTTAGCATTGTGGTTGCAAATTTTGAGGTATTAACATATATGGGATATAATAAAGTTTTGGGATTGGCACATCCGAATTGTTTTCATTTAACGTTAATTCTTCTTGTCTTCAAAGAAGCCACCCTGATGATAACATCATCCAGTTTAATAAAATCCACTATTTGACTTTCACATTTTAAAAGCATTAGGCTGTCAAGCCTGTCATCCCTCATTGTAGTTTGTAATATATATATATTTTAATTTTTATTTGACTAAAGATTCTTTCATTAGATGCAACGCCATGAAGATAAGCTTCTGTGAATGTTAAGGTATGATTATATAGTTTGACGGCATGACCCAAATAGTCTTTGTATTTCATGGCATGAGTAAAAGGTTTGTTTAAAGCTGTTATCTGATTCACCAACTTTTCGAGCAATTTTTGAGCCAACTCTTGATTTCCTTTTTTCGTGAAATATTGTCTCAACACCAAGTGTGATTGCAAACAGCAATATCCCCAACTTTTTATCCACAGCTCTAAAAAAGTATGCGCTAGCCGCGCCTTTTCCCCCCAACTTTCAACATTTCAGCCAATCAGAGATAAGCGATTGATACGAATAGGCGATAAATATTAACGATTGGTACTAGTAGTACTGGTTTTCCTCCAACTTGAGCAACGACAACCTTTTTCTCCCTTTGAACAGGAAAAAGTTGGGTTTAAAATCGGCTGAAAAGTTGGTGAATCGGATAGCAGCTAGTCAGTTAGGATTTGGTTTATTTCTATTTGACTCTGCAAGTCATGTACATCCGTTTCTCATATACAGGTGGAAACATTATTAACTTTTCTAAGTTTGTGATACTCAAATTTGCCTTGCACATTTGAAATTTAAATATGAAATGTATTGGTGCAATATTCTACTGATATAGGGAACATTGTCATTTAAGCTCATTACTAAATTGCCGAAATTTTCTTGTATTTCTTATAATTATTTCCTGTAAAACTTATGTGTATCAATGTTCATTGCTGTGCTATTACTTTTATCTATTCTCTTTGGTGAAACTGTTTTCCTACCGCGCTTTCGGAAGTCAGCTTCCTCAGTCATATCCTAATATTCATAATTGTTTATGAACTTGTCTATAAAGAAATCTTTATTTCTTCAAAATTTTATTCAAATTCAAATCGTCCTTTTTTTACCTTTATCATCCTCCAATGGATTTTTAGAAGTTCCAAAATCTTCCACGAAAACTCTTTTCCTATTATGAAGGGTTCTCTCGTTCTGGTATTTATAGTCATTTTTTAGAACAGCTTTAAACACACAACACTGGACTTTTGGTTTAAAATTTCACAAACACCCATAAATATAAACGAACAGGACTAATGTATATTTCGCACACACACAAATAAGAGTAAAATATGACAAATTTATCAGAACCAACGACTTCTTACATTCACATTTGCTCATATAACGCCCTTTTCTTTACTGCGAAGGGTTAACTAATTTTTGTGGCAAAAAATCACGAGAATGAGTAAAATATTGTCCAAAAATCGGCAAATTAGTTAAATTATTGCAATTTGTGAAAACTCATCAAATCTTCTTGCCCAGCTGTGTTTCAAGTAGGTGAGTACATTCCTTTCTGTTGTGATACAAGTGATCTCCAATTTTCAAAAGAAGATCCAATCCCTTTGGATTAAAATAGCTGGATTCTGTTTTAGGAGGAGAAGGTGAGGTAGGTTGAAATTTTTGAGAAAGGAACAAAGTTTTGAAGGAAATAAAAGAACTTAATAGTCAGCTATTGATGGACAGGAGTAGAGGAATTTAGGTCTGGTAGATGTATAATATTTTTGTATAACTGAAAAACCCAATAATAAATTGAATGCGGCTGATTTCCTTTTGTATTTCTTTTGATAATTTAACTTGTTTACTGTTACAGTACTCAGAAACATAATCACCAAATCAATAAAAATTTCGTAATTTTTTTACTATTACTTTTAAAAAAGAAATTGTCACAAAAATCTAGAATTTCCCAACTCTAAACTCAAATTTCCCAACTTCACATATATTGGGGGGGAGGGAGGCTCCCCCCCATACCCCCCATGGCGACGCCCCTGCCGCACATGCGCATATTGATACTACATAGGTACACACACTGCTAGCAATATTTGATATCAAGTCGATTCAAATGGTACTGTCCTTATTACAAAACATGACCTCCACGGACATTTTCTCCCGACCTCCATGGACATTTTCCCTTCGAATGAGGACTATTTATTTTTGTCGTTTGGCAACAGAAACTTTTTGTTTTGTAGAACGAAAGAAGAACGATTTTGAGATGTGGGTTTTTTTCCCCATCAAACCGAATTCGAGATTAATTCATCTTATGTATATAATGTAAATATTCTTCTGTATAAGTTAGCCATATAAATAATCTAAAATGAAAGAGATGTTTACTTCATTTACGACTATTTGAGTGAATTATTCTAATTGACGAATCTGTTCTCAGCGAAAAGAATTCTGATTCTAAAGAAGGCGGCCTACCTTGGATCGGTAAGCAATTTTTACTTACCTTTATAGATTTATATCATATGTTTTATTGTGTATCTGATATTTTCTGGCGCCCGTATCAGCGACTGCCTAAAATATTTGAGTCAGAATAAGAATTTCGTTGAATTAGAATCTTTATTGAAGTGCTTTGTTTATATACGATAATTGCAAACATTTTTGTTTTTGATAAATTTTATCAGTTATAATATTGATTTAAGAGAATGGATGCAGTTAATAAAACAAAACGCACTACTGTTAGGTCTCAAACTACGAAATTAATTAATAGAATAGAAGCGGCAATTTCAGAAAATAGTGCCGATGAAGATACATTAGAACAGTTTCTCGCTGAGTTAGATTTGAAAGAAAAAGAGCTTAATTATCTAGATACTGAAATTCAAAAATCTAGTAAATTAGATGAATTAGAAGCTGAAGTTTTGAAATGTGATGGGTATAATTCGAATTTGGTAATTTGGAAAACGAAAGTAAAAAGGGCTAAATTGAAATTAGAAACTAAATCTAATTCGAATGTTTCTACTACAACAATAAACAAATCCGACGAAAGAGTTGTAATTCGGGGGTTGGAATCCATTCGCATAAATTTACCCAAGCTAATAATTGAAAAATTTGACGGCGATCCCTCGGATTGGCAAAGATTTTGGGACCAATTCGAATCTACAATTCATAAAAATGCAGAATTGTCTGAAGTAGAAAAATTCAATTATTTAAAGTCATATCTGACTTCAAATGCTGCTAACTGTATAAAAGGTTATAGTTTAACTAATAGTAACTATTTATCTGCAATAGAAACTCTAAAAGAACGTTTCGGTAAGAAACAATTGGTAATTAGCTCACACCTTCATAAACTTTTATCACTTAATTCAGTAAAGAAATCCAGTGACGTTTATGCACTCCGCAAATTGCTGGACACTTGCCAGACCGAAATCAGAAATCTGAAATCTCTCGGATTGGAGATTGAAAATTATTCAGCGTTACTCTCTCCCATTCCAATTAAATTATTACCTTCTGACATAGTGTTACAAATAACAAAAAAATGTGGTAACGATGAAGAATTAAAAGTTACGGAAATAATTGATTATTTGAAAATGGAAGTTATTTCCCGAGAAAGAACTGCTTTTTTAATCTCTAATCAAGATTCTTCGAACACAGACATTACGTCTGGGAGGCCAGTGCGCGACAAGCAGTCGCCGAAAATAATTCCTTCAGCATCTGGCTTAATAAATGAAACGGTATCATTTTCTAAACAAAGTAAAGGCCCGGAATGTAAAGAAAAACATTTTTTGATCGAATGTGAGTTATTTAAAAATAAATCATTACAGGATAAAAAGGAAACTTTAAAGCAGTACGGTTATTGTTTTGTTTGTCTCAAAAATGCAGGGCACATAGCAAAATATTGTAAAAAAATTGTTAAATGCAGCAATTGTTTTAAACGGCATTATAAAATTTTATGTCCCGAAAAAGAAAATGCCAGATCACAAGAAAATAATGAAAGCACGACATTATCAAATAAAACTTGTAATCGCGCAGTATTAATGCAGACTTTAACTGTCCGTTTAGAATCAAAGGATCAAGATAAACACTTGTTAGTACGCTGTTTGATAGACACAGGTAGTCAACGTTCTTATCTGAGTCAAGATATTATTAATCGAATGGTATACGAAGCAATAGGAGAAGAAAAAATGATTCACGGTCTTTTTGCTGGTATTCAAGAAACACACTTTCATAAGCGATATAAAATATATTTAAGTAATTTAGAAGATACTTTTAAATGTAATTTTGATATCTATGATCAAGACAAAATATGTACTGAGGTTCCAAAAATAAAAAATGGGCCTTGGATAAAGAAAGCTAAAAAATATGGGATAAAATTCACAGATTACGATGAATATACAGGGAAGCAAAAAATTACAAATGCACAAGAAATAAGTTTACTTATCGGAGCAGATATTTATGGAAAGTTATTAACGGGGAAAATTAAATTCTTTGATAGTAATTTAACTGCTATACAGACCAAATTGGGGTGGACATTGATGGGTAAAACTAATGAAAAATGTACAAACGATTCCACAAAAGTTGTTTTATCCTTATATGTAAATGAAGGAAAACTCACAGATTTATGGCGATTAGACACTTTAGGAATTCTTGATCCAGGTGACAAAGGGTCTAGTTTAGAACTCGAACAAGCCGTAAAAGAACATTTCAATAAAAATATTCATATAAACAATGAAGGACGTTATCAGGTTAGTCTTCCATGGATTGTTGGTCACCCCCCTCTCCCCAGTGCTCGGAAAATTGCAGAACGTAGATTAAAAAACTGCGTAGATTCATTAAAGAAATCCGGCAATTTAGCTGCCTATGAAGCAGTATTTAATGAGTGGCTTCAAGAGGGCATTATTGAGGAAGTCGAATCAATTCCAGGAACGGAAGCTGAATTTTTTCTGCCACACAGAGCAGTAATAAAAGAAAATTCCACTACCCGAATACGCCCTGTTTTTGATGGGTCCGCTAGGGAAAAAGGCTCACCCTCTATTAACGATTGTTTGTTGAAAGGCCCCAATTTAGTAGAACTTATCCCTTCATTGATAAATCGGTTCCGATTGAAGAAAATTGGTGTAATATCAGACATAAGAAAAGCATTTTTACAGATTTGCTTAAATGAAAATGACAGAGCATTTTTAAGATTTTTATGGTGGAAGGAGGGAAATTCTGAAGAAACGAAAATTTTCCAACATCGAAGAGTTGTTTTCGGGCTTACATGCAGTCCCTATATATTGGGAGCAACTTTGCAACACCACTTAAAAAAGTCACCTCCCTCTGTGCAGGAAACAGCTTCTAAACTTTCAGAATCCTTTTATATTGACAATTGTGTCACTAGTGTTGACAATGAAAAGCAACTCAATAATTTTATAACAGAGTCAAAATACATTCTCAGCCAAGCTAAATTTGACCTCAGAGGTTGGGAACACAGTTACTCTAACTCCTCAATGAAACCAGATTTTTCCTTAGAAAACAAAATTGTCCCAGTTTTAGGCCTACGATGGCTGTTGCCCTCAGATGTTCTTTCCATAGATGTAAGGGAAATTAATAAAGATGATGAACCCATCACTAAAAGGGACATATTGTCGGAAGTTCATAAAATTTTTGACCCCATCGGTTATACCTGTCCAGTAACTCTTTTCCCCAAAATACGTCTACAAGATTTGTGGAAAAAGAAAATAACTTGGGATTCTGAATTACCAACCCCGATTGCCCAAAAATTTCAGAAATGGAAAAATTATTGAGCTCACTTAAAGATATTGCTATACCTAGATGTTTAATAAGCGACCCAGATGACATCGGTGATTTAAGTTTGCATGTATTCTGTGACGCGAGCAAGGTAGCTTATGCTACATGCATATATTTACGAAATGAGAACGAAAAATCAACATCATGTCAACTGATCCAAGCACGATGCAGAGTAGCACCGCTAAAATGTGTTACCATCCCCAGACTTGAACTCCTCGCATGTACGATTGGTGCACGATTATCTAAAGGGGTTCAGTCCGACTTAAAATTAGAAAATCTTCCAACTTTTTTCTGGACAGATTCTAGTAATGCGCTGTACTGGATAAAAAGAAGTGAAAACTGGTCTCCATTCGTATACAATTGTGTTAAAGAAATTCGATCTCTTAGTAATCCAGAAAATTGGCACTATGTGCCCGGAACTCTTAATCCAGCCGATCTACCTTCCCGGGGATGTTCCGCGGAATCCCTTAAACAATTCCTCTGGTGGGAGGGACCTGATTGGTTGAAAAAACCTCAAGAATTTTGGCCAAAAAGTAGTTTGAATCCCGATTCTGAAATAATTAACTCTGAAAAAAGAAAGACAGTTGTCAGTGCAGTAAATATCCCTCAAACTCCAATTGAGTTATATGAAAAAACATCTTCATATTTGAAAATGATAAAAGTTACTGCCTGGATGTATAGATTTTTTGGAAATATCAGAAAGCCACCGAATGAGCGAAATTTAGAGAAAATTTTAACATCTGAGGAAATAAATCACGCAGAACACGTCGTATTGAAATATGCTCAGAGGTATTTATTAAGTGAATCTAAACCATGTTATACCTCTTTACAGACTTTTACTGATGAGGAAGGTCTAATTCGAGTAAAAACACGAATCTCTATGCGAAAAGATTTCCATTCTTTCCGGTATCCGATAGCCCCACCAGTGGCTGAGAGGTTCTGCTCTCGAAAGCTGGCAGACGGGAGGTGCTGGGTTCGATCCCAATCGCGCCCGTCGGCCTAATCGTTCGGAGTTTTCGTGGTTTTCTTCGAGCCATGGATTTCCATGCGTAAATACGGATTAGGTTCCCTTAGAAAGACCCCCACGAAGGGCACTCCCCCCTCGGGCCTATATCCCTAGTGCAGATAATCGGCCGTCAAAAATCAACCAACCAACCAACCATCCGGTATCCGATAGTTCTGCCTTTCGATCATAATATTACCTATTCGCTCATAAGAAGAAAACATATTGAACTTTTTCATGCAGGAATACAAATTGTAATGTGAGTTTTGCGCGAACAATTTTGGGTATTAAGATGCAGGCGTACAGTTCGAAAAATTATAAAAAGTTGCATGACATGTAGACGATTCGCTGCCTCACCTGCTGAGACACCTACTGCCCCTCTCCCTGAAGAACGAGTCAAAGATGCTTCAATTTTTGAAAGTGTTGGTCTAGATTTATGCTGACCGTTATTTTTAAGAAATGGCTCGAAAGTTTGGGTAGTTCTTTTTACGTGCGCCATATTTCGCGCAATTCATCTTGAATTGGTATCTTCACTTTCAACGGATTTGATGATTTATAATAATAATAATAATAATAAAGCTGACACATGAACTGCTGTATTTAAACAATAAGTTTAATTTCTTATTTTTCTGTAGTAAGCAACAGACAATTTCCATGACTTGTGGATAAGTTTTTTCGATAACTGTAACGTATTAATTTGTTCAGCATTTTATGTTAATTTGAAATAAATTTTAAATGCACACGTAAGAAATAAAATTGATAAAATATAAATTTGTAAAGATACTTTTATTAATTAAATATTGTTTATCATCGAGATTTTCATTTTTAAAGCTTATCTGTAATCGTGCAATGAAGAAGTAAAAATATATATGATTACATAGTATGAATTATTAAAAAATGATTAAATCATAATTCTTGAAACTATATTGTGACATTTATAAATATGTCTTATCTTGAAAATTGTTTTTACTCTTTAGTATAATACAACATGTTAATATTAATAAAACACTGAAAACATTTCACATTGTGACTGGTTGAGAATATGTAAGGATGTATGATTGAGTATTTATTATGTGAAAGTATTTAATTCACAGAGATCAAATATTATTACTTATTCAGTTTAAGGGGGGAGGGGGGTATAAACTACTCTATCTGCATTACATCTAAGACAAAATAATATTAATAGTAAAGATGATAATAAATACTAGTCAGTTTGCAGATAACAAATGTCTGTATTATTTTCAAACTGAAAAAATCTAATTAGCTGAAAGTTATAATTTAATGATGTTTATTAACAAATTTGAGTTTTTAAGTTAAATGACTTCAACATTTTGGATTAAGATTAACATCTTAATTGGTATTTATTTCTCTAGTACTTGTTGGCTTAAAAAAAAAAAAAAAAAAAAAAAATCCTGCTGTATAGTACATTTCTCAAATAGGGTAGATGTGCCAGTAATAGACACCCTTAAGAAATTTCTTTTAAAATTATTTTTTATTAATAAATTATAATCATTATATTCCAGTTTTTTCAATATTATATTAATCTATCAACAATATTTAACCATTCTGATAGTTTCATTTCCGAATATGAATAAAAACTCAATTTTAAATAACAGAAATATATCAAAACACCCCAAAAGTCCAGTAATGGACACTCTCTGTTTCAGTAATAGACATCCCACAAAAAGTAACAGATATAATTGTTTTTATGACTATTTAGAACCAGAATTTAATGAAAGCATACTAATGAAACAAAACACTGATTTTCCAATAAATTTAACAATTAGGATGCCAGTATTTAATAAAATATTTGTGATAATCATTCACTGTTTGCATCAATTATTGTAATTATCAGAAGATAGATATTTTAATTATTTTAGATGGATAGTTTAAAGTACTAAATATCAAGCAATTACAGCTGTCAGATTATTGAGACAGTGGGAGATTTAAAAGTTAATAATAATTAAAAAAAAAGTTTTTAAGTATTAGTGTATAGCAATAGCTTTGTCTCACTATTTTTAACAACTTCCAGAGACTACTTGATATATTACTTGTAATAATTTATATTACAAATATGAAAAAAATGATACTGTAAGTTGGATATTTTAAACACTAAATAAAATAATTCTCAAAATAAAACTGTAGAATTGATGTTTGAGGCCACTGATCTGCAGATTTACTAGTTTCATGATTACTATAACTTTAATTAACATTACAGTAATATATATATATTTTTTCAGAGATGAATAAGGGAACATTTAAGACAGATTTTTAACAATTTCTGTAACTTAATTGTTTTTATTTAAATGGGGAGGGTTAAGCTCTATGAGCCCCTGTTTGACTATGCCCTTAAATTATATTTTTTGCTTCTTGACTGGTTTAATTGCCATATTATAAAAAGTGCAATTCAGAGTTATTATATACATTAAAAAGAAAAAAAAGAATAAATTATTGAAATTTTATTAACCATATAAAATAACTTAAAAGCAGCTATTTATAAAAGTTTTGGTGTTATTACATTTTGGTAAGTGTAATTTAAAAATTAAATTTATTATTTAGGTCTTCAGTTAAGTCAATATTTTATGTAATATAAACATTACTGAAATTGCATTTTTAGCAATGTCTACACGGGGTGTCCATTACTGGAAAATGACTAATAATAATGCAAGATTATAAAATATGCAAGAGGAAGTTATGAAACAAATAATAAAATCTAAATTTTTATTGGTTATTATTATTTTTTTTTATAAACCAAAACATTGAAGGGTGTCTATTACTAGCACATCTACCCTATATTAATTTACACAATAAATTATCAACTTTTAATTTAGTATAAATTTCGTCAGTGCAAATGAAGTATTGATAGGTCTATAGCAAAAGCTTGCAATATTAAGTATGGGTATAATGCTTTTAAGAGTTTTCTAACTTTTTCACTCTAAACAGTGTCTAAACAGTTTGTTTAAAGCTCTGAGCTTTTCAAGATTGCTAAATATATTGGAAAAGACACTAATTAAGAGACATTGATAAACATGTTATCATGAAATTTGATGTTTAAAATCTCTACACGTAGCATAAACGTACATTTTTTCCGCCTTCGTTTGTATTTAATCATTATAAATAATATGAAATGAAATTGTGTAACATAAATAAAAATAACAATTTCAATAATATTTTGTATTTTAATTTTCAGTTATATAAAAATATATGTACAGTTAGCCCAAGTAATAAGTGATTTTTAAAAGTGACAAAAATGTTAAATTGATTTAAATTGGGGCGGGGGGCTCTTGTGAAAGAATACAATTGCATAGAAGTAGATGTTGTTTCGGTTTGAGCCTATATACATTATTCTTGTTATAAAATTCAATTTAAGAAGCATAAATTAATAATAATAATTAATTAGTATAAAAGAACTTTTGTGATACAGCTAATTGTAAAAATAGAGCCTAGTATAAATAAGCTGAATGAAAAGAACAAGCAACCAAAATAAATTTAACATTGAGCTGCTTCAAAACTTTGCAAAAGGAGCCCGCCCCTTCTATAGTGATAAAATTAAAATAAAAAAAGAGAGAAAACAGGAATAACAATAACACACTCTGCTACTATTATTTCCCATTTTCTGTATCATTCTTTTGGCACTAAAGAAGGAAGCTTTAAAATAAATGCAAGAAAAAATTTCTCGAAATATTTCAGCTTTTCTTTGCGTTGATTTTTAAATATCACGTATTTATCGTAACAAAAAAAAAATTCATATGTATGTCATCAGTTTTTAAGTGCTCTCACTGGTTTTTAAACTCTTAATGCCCCCTTCCCCCCTCCATCAGTTAGCCAGTATACATATATATATACTTAAAATGAAATCGAATGTCTAAAAATCAAAGGGAAAAAATAATACAAAAGTTAATCATAGGAACTTGTAAATGCAAATATATATAAAACTGGCTATAATATAGTATATATATATATACACCAACATATACTTTAAAACTGCAGCTATTACGGCGCCTATATGTGGTACCTCGATTTTTAATTCGTATAATATTTTTTAAATATTTTATTCAGCAAAGTATATGCTTATCTAGCGTGAATGACATTCATGCATCCTGCATCCAGAACCAATTTAAGTCATTTTACAGCCCTGCTCCTGATTGCTTTTTTGGAAGTTCCAATCTATAAATCTATTCTTACTGTAATGTATCAATCTGTTCTTTATTTTTCTTAGATGTATTTAATTGTGAGAAAAAATACCATCATAGAAATGCTGAGGCTTTAAAGCTAAAGTAAAAGGTTAACATAGTCCGTAATTTTAAATTAATAAATTTTAATTTGATAGGAAAATAGGTTATACATTCATTGGAATAAGCTAGAGCAATAAAAATATTAATACGTAATATGAGCTTGTTATTAAAATAATACTCGGATATTAAGTATTTTTAAATTTAACATTTAAAAGAAATATTCTTCAACTGGTCAGCTATTGTTCAAAACATTATATTCTGTCCCTTTAAAAGTTGTTGATGCACTCTCATTGGTTAATACATGCTAATATTCGATTAAAAATCGATTCTCTTATTCTTAAATCGTACGTGACATCAGCAGTTGCGGAAGGTGAAAGATGTTTGTTTGGAATAGCGACTTTCAGTTCTTTTCCCCCTTCTCTCGTAAACCCTCCCGCGGGAATAGCTTTCACAACTTTGCGGGCGTTTGATCGGAATAGGTGCTATATCCTCTTGAAATCAATAATGGACTAATGCCTCCTTTTTTAGTAGACAGAATTCCTGTTCCCATAGACGACGACTCTGTTCCTGCTCCTGAGCCTGAGTCATCAGATCCTGTCTCTGTAGCTGAACCCTTGGATAGCGTTCCTGCTCCTGTGCCAGTGTCTTCAGATTCCCATTCTGTAGCTGATCCTCTGGATATCACCTCTGCTCCTGCTCCTGTGCACCAGTCTTCCATACCCGAGGATGAATATCGGCGATCTCGAGCTGGTAGAAAACTGAAACAGCCGCAGCGACTGGATCTATGAAGTTTTGAGCTTCATCATCCTGAACCTCAAAGGTGGGAGGATATTACAAAACACGACCTCTACGGACATTTTCTCCCGACCTCCATGGACATTTTCCCTTCGAATGAGGACTATTTATTTTTGTCGTTTGGCAACAGAAACTTTTTGTTTTGTAGAACGAAAGAAGAACGATTTTGAGATGTGGGTTTTTTCCCCATCAAACCGAATTCGAGATTAATTCATCTTATGTATATAATGTAAATATTCTTCTGTATAAGTTAGCCATATAAATAATCTAAAATGAAAGAGATGTTTACTTCATTTACGACTATTCGAGTGAATTATTCTAATTGACGAATCTGTTCTCAGCGAAAAGAATTCTGATTCTAAAGAAGGCGGCCTACCTTGGATCGGTAAGCATTTTTTACTTACCTTTATAGATTTATATCATATGTTTTATTGTGTAATTGATAGTCCTCTTTCCTTTCGTTTTTGGATATTACATATTATTCTATATTGAAATGGATCTGGTAAATGGTAGAATTTCTAAAACTAAATTTATATCTTAAATGATTTGATTTTTACTGAAAAATAAGGGGGGAGGGGAGGGATGTTACTAAAAATATAAAAAAAAAGCAGTAAAACTTCACCTAATTTTTTTTTCAGGAGATGCAGAAAAAAGTGTTTATACTATTGACAAGACTGTTGCATACATATTTATATACATTTATTTACTATCCTTACAGTAATTATTGCATTGCGAGATTGGGTTAGTCTTTATTCATGTATTTACCAATAGTTTTGTTTACCTATTCTATTTTCATTTACCTAATACTTTTGTTTACCTATTCTATTTTCATTTACCTAATACTTTTGTTTACCTATTCTATTTTCATTTACCTATAATGAAAATAGAATAGATAACTATAAATATAATAAACTATTGCATTAATAGTTTTATTACATAACTAACTTTCCTATGTGAATGAACAACCACTAACATAACACTCATACATTCTTATAAACTCTCATTCAACCACTATGTGAAATGTTTTCAGTGTTTTATTATTACGTTGTATTATATTAGGAACTCTTGCAACATTTTTTCAAGATAAGACACATTTATAAATATCATGTTAAAAATTCTTCATATGTAGCTACTATATAAACTATTATTGGATGATTAGTAACAGAAACTTTGAACTGACACGAGAAAACTGAAAAATAAATTTGAATAATATTAAATTATTATAATCTGCAGATATATCATAATTTGATAAGAGTCAAAGTTATTTATTTAACATTCGATTACTCTACTCAAAAACCTTATGTTATTGTTGTCATTGTATCTGTGTATTCACATGACGTTTATACAGCGATATTTTAGAGTAAGGTAGTAATCGACTAGAAATGTATATTCTTTTGCATTTAAACATAAAAACTAAAATAAATACACACACCTCCCCAAACATTAGCAAGTTCAAATACGCTTTTGCAACCAAAAATAAAAATCACTATCTTACACATTACAACGATAGTAATCGAGTGTTAATTTATGCACCTCCCCCAAAAATTAGCAAGTTCAAATACGTTTTTGCAACCAAAAATAAAAATCACTATCTTACACATTACAACGATAGTAATCGAGTGTTAATTTATGCGGTATTATTTCACTTTTAAAATGGTTAAGGTATCAATTGTCAACTTCCATGTTCTAATAACCAATCTTATCTTGAAAATGTGTTAATGCAAATATTCATAATAATACAACATTATCTAAATTATATTAGTTAATATACAAAACACTGAAAACATAACACATACCTGTATTTTAATTCAGTATCCTCTTCATTTGTGTGTAATGATGTTCCAGTATACTTTATAAGCCGTAAATATGGCATTGGTTGCATATTAAGCATAAAATAATTTATTTTAGACTCGAGTAGTCGAATAAAACAGAAATCGGAGACTGTTTTGCTTAGAACTGAAACAATTCCTCGTCACTGAATTGAAAATACAGCAGAGTGCTAGCGCATGCGCGGAATAGCACTCTTTTCGCCAAACCATCTGGCGCTCTTTGACTTGCGCCAAGGTGCGTCTAACAAGGAGAGGGCCAACCTTGTTAATCACAGATTTTGGTTATTTTAATATATGTTGTAAGGTAGAGGCCCCTTACTGTCAGGTTCAACGGATTCTATCCAACGCTCCTTAGTTCTTGAGAAACCGGGGGTCTAATATTAGTACACAACTTAAATACTTACTTTGCAACCGCGATGATCGGTTAGTTGTAGCTCAGTTGGCATGGTGTTTACCGGCGGATCCGAGGGCCCGGGTTCGATACCTGAATTCGCTTCATTTGTTTTTCTCATTATTTGTTTTATAAATTTACTTGTATAAGTATAACTTAGTAATATCATTGTCAATTAAGATTTTTAATATTGTATATCAATAATAATTTTAACCTATTTAATTTTTTACTTTTAACTAAATAGTTGTAATAAAACATCATGAAACTGTTATTTTTTTTTTAATCACTTTTAAAATATATTTCAAATATTCTTTATCGATGCAATGATATTGAGCAATTGTGTCAATTCGTGATTTTAAAGAAATATCATTTACGCATTGCTTTAACAAAGGAAGTCGTCAATGCGATAATACTATTATTCTGTTTTTAAAGTAACAAGCATAATTATATTAAAAATTAGCATCAGAATTAAATTACAACCGATTTTTTGCATATTAAAGATTTTTAAATTTGTAATAAGTATGCTTGCGCTTTCAATTATTTTGCTTTCCCCTTTTTCTTCTTTCTTCTTTTATTATTTTTTTTTAATTTGAATATTATTTTATTTTATCATAACTAGATGGCACCACAACAGAATTTGTCACGATTTTGGAATTTTTATCATTCAATAATTGATCCAATTTCTTTTTAAATCTCTTTAATGGATGAGAAATAATAGTTTAAAAATAAGAAATTTAATTTAAGATTGTTAACATTATAATTAATATATGATTTTAAAATTTTTAATTGAAATTATTAAATTATAATTACAACTATATTTATAAAACAAAAAATGAGAAAAACAAACGTAGCGCATTCAGTTATCGAACCCGGGCCCTCGGATCAGTTGGCAAACGCCATGCCAACTGAGCTACGACTAAGCTATCATTTTGGTTGCAAAGTAGGTATTTAAGTTGTGTACTAATATTAGACCCCCCGGATTCTCAAGAACTAAGGAGCGTTGGATAAAATCCGTTGAACCTGACAGTAAGGGGCCTCTACCTTACAACATATATTAAAATAATCAAAATCTGTGATTAACAAGGTTGGCCCTCTCCTTGTAAGCTTTAGGGTTCGGATGTTAGCCACTGGGTTTGGCGTGATTTTTTTTTTTCTTTCTTTTTTTTTTTTTTTTTACGTCAATTTAACAAAAACCTCGTTTTCAAATACCTGTTACATATGTATTTTTAAATTATTTTCTGTTATTTTTAAAATGAAATAACAATAAAAAAAATAATTAATAATAATAACTATAGAACAAAACAATTTATAACATTTTTTGTAAATAAAAAGAAAATAAATTCAAATAAATATTTATTTAATAAATAAGCAACAATAGCTGGGTTACCATGTCAGGCAAAATAACACCATTTTGGCACCAATTATGTACCCCGTTGCATATATGACATCTGTGTCTAATATTTTTCTTTTCGTTTCGTTTAAAAAAAATGAATGAAGTAAAAGCCATTTATTTTAAAGGTTTCAATTTTAAATGAAAGTTTTGTATTAAATAAAATGATAATGAAATACAAATTGAATTTTGACTAAAAGTAACATGATGCATTTCATAGCATACATTTAAGGGAGGCCAAACTCGTCGCCAAATTAATTTAAAATAACCTTTTCTAAAATATGCAAAAAAATATCTGTTATGATTAAAATTTGAGTTGCCATCATTAGAAAAAAAGTATTTAAAATTAGAAAAAAATTAATATTTCGAAAACTAATTCTAATTTTAAAATTCTAATACCAGTTTTGAGATCTGTGGATCAATACGGATTTTTCGTGTTAATTTCATCGCAAAGTATTCCATATTTTAGAAGAAATCGCCGTGAAACGTAATCAGTTGTTTAATCAGTCGTTTCATAGAATCGTTACATAAATTCGTTTCAATTCGATTCATTAGGATTTTATATGTATAGGGTAGATATAATTAAAAAAATGAAACTAAGGGAACATAGAATTATTCTTACGGAGATTTGTGCAATTACGCATTATTTAACAAAATTTCATGGTGAAATATACATATACAGTAAAACTCGGATATAACGCTCACCGCTTAAAACGCTTTCCCGCCTTACGCTCATTTGTCCCGATCCCTTGAACCATACCTATAAGAACAATGTAAAAATTCCTCGCTTTTAACGCTCCCCGCTTTTAACGCTTTCCCGCTTTTAACGCGCTTTTTATTGGTCCTTTGAACAAAGAAATCCCGGATATTACGCCCGGATATTGACAGCCAGCCAACGGCCAAAGACTATGTAAAAGCAAAAAAAATCAGCCGTCTCGGCGGTTTTTTTTCTCATTTTATCAGAGAACAAAAGAATTTATGCCGTCCATCTCAGCAGCACCTGTCTGTCTCTTACTTCACGCAAACAGTTTTCGCTTTTTTCATTTACACATAAGTAAGTAGCATCGCTGCCGACTCCAATTAGGTGCAACATAGAAGCTAAGAGTATGAAAATAAAGACGCTGACACTTTCGAAAAAATTAGAAATTCTAAAAAATTATGACAAAATATCACCTATTCTGAGCCAGAAAGATTTTGCGTTATCTATGAATATCGCGCCGCCGTCTCTTCGAACTCTTCTTCAAAACAGAAAAGATATTGAAAAAAAAAAATGCTGCGATTGGTGGCTCAAAAAAAAAAGAGAGTGAAAACAGGAAAATATAAACATTTATAAAAAAGCTATGTACGAGTGGTTTCTTGAGTCAAGACACTGTAACATACCTAGCAGCGGATCCTTAGTTAAAGACAAAGCTGCAGAAGTAGCCCAAAAGCTAAAAATTGAAGGTTTTTCACTCGATCTAATGGGTGGCTAGACGGATTTCGAGCCCGCCACGGCATTGTGTATAAGAAGATTTGCGGAGAATCCGCTGCCGTAAACATAAAAAATGCAGAATTTTGGAAAAAGAACAGTCTTCCAAGGCTTATCAAAAACTATACCAGTTGTGATATTTATAACGCCGACGAATTTGGCATATTTTTTAAAGCGATGCCTGATAAATCCTTAACGTTAAAAGATGAGCAGTGCCATGGAGGGAAGCTGACAAGGAAGGCCTCCATACGGGCATATTCAGAAAAATTTGAAAAAATTACAGAGTGTTCGTCTCCTGTTGATATATATGTTTATAAAAAAAATTTTGGCGGAAACCCGATAGAACGTTCGTAAAAAAATAATAAAATTTTCGTTTATTTGGCGATTTATCATCGGTTGGCGATGGAATGAAATTTCGAAAAATACTTTTTTATGTCGAATACGCTTTAAGATAAAAATATTTCATATTGAACTTGTTTAAAAAAATTTAACTTGAATAACTGCAGTTTTGTCAGTTTTAGATTGATTTAGCTATAGTTTTGTTATATATGTATTTATAATGAAAGTTAAATATCAAATTTTATGAATTAAAACAAAATTAAAATTGTTTCATTATCTCAAAATTAAGTCCAACTGAGCGCTGCCGGTTCAATTTTGTTGCTATGGAAACGACGAATTCCTTGATTTGAAATGAATAACTGCTAAATGAATCTTGCCTTTATTTTGGAATACGCTTAAATATATGAAAGTATTTTTTATAGATGAAATTGTTTTTAAAGTAATAACATTAAGTAACAAGCAACATAAATATGTAATACGAAAAAATGTATTTATTAAACTCTCTCATTGTTTATGTTTAAAGTCATTAAATACTTTTTACACGCATTCTAAAAATCAATTAACAAACAATTTTCAGATGCATTAAAATCGTTTGCTTTTGGCGAGGAAAAGTACTGCTCGCCAAATCGCGTGATGCTTTCGTCTTTTCGCGCCAAATACTCGAAAGTATTTTATTTTTTTACAGACTTTCTACTGCAATTCCGCCGCTAAATTTGACTGATCCTTTATTGCATACATAAGTAGTTTAATTGGTATTTTTTTCAAAATATTCTGAGTATGCCCAGTATGAAGACCTTCCTTGTGAGTAAAGAACGTGTGACTGTGCTTGTTTGTTCCAACGCCGATGGGAACGACAATCGCAAGCCTCTGGTGATTGGAAAATCGGGCAAACCTCGTTGTTTCAAGACCATCAAACGACTGCCCTGTGACTATTCACGCTCCACCAGTGGCCGAGAGGTTCTGCTCTCGAAGCTGGTAGACGGGAGGAAACGTTCGAAGCCAATCACACCCGTCGGCCTAATCGTTCGGAGTTTTCTTCGAACCTTGGATTTCCAAGCGTCAATACGGGTTAGGTACCCTCTGAAAGACCCCCACGGAGGGCACTCTCCTCCTCGGGCCTATATCCCTCGAGTCGATAATTGGCCGTCAAAAATCAACCGACCAATCGTGACTATTCACATCAACGTAAGGCTTGGATGACGGGTCCCCAGTTCATTAAATATGTTTCCTATTTTGATGTCGAGATGCGGAAGCAAAATAGGCATGCCATACTATTCATAGACAATTGAGCAGCGCATCCCCAAGAAATACCAGATATTTCAAACGTCTCTCTGGAATTTTTACCTGCAAACACCACAATCGTACTTCAACCGATGTATCAAAGGACCATAAAGGTTTAAAACAACGTTATCGAAAACGTATAGTGAAACGATTTCTACATGAAATGGAAATTAAAAGTAGTCGATTTTCTGTAACTCTCCTCGACACCATGAACTACCTTAGCGCTGCTTGGGATAGAGGTCTGCACAGGTCGGAATTTCCAGGCCCGGGCCCGGCCCGAACGAAAGCTATCTTGGACCGGCCCGGCCCGACACAATTTCTAGAAAAAAAATAAAAATCCGTTTTTTCTCAACATACAATTATGATTCTTTTAATGAATACTGCATACATATTTATGGGAACATTTTGCAGTATATTTTACATTACTATGATGTTCGCAAAACAGAAAACACACAGTAAATATTAACGATTACTTACAGTGTTTTAGTCATCGTGTCTACAGACATTTCAAAATGGAAATAAGGATTCATTAAAAGATTAATATAGTTCATCAGAATAAAGGATTAAAAACATGATAACTTTTGAATAAAAAGTAGATTTGTGAAAATATTTCTATCATTTTTAAGGATTTTCTCAAATCCAAAGGAGCTACCCTCATAGCATGCATGGTCACAGTGACGTCGTTGTGACGTCACTGTAAGTCACTGTGGTCACGTCACATCTGTGACCAAAATGCCACCACTCAGTGATGTCACATTGTGACTGAGATGTGAACTTCTTAGAAAACTTTAAAAAATTACAAAAATTCTTTAAAACATGTTATTTACTGTAAAATTATATTTTTCTATCAATTAAAAAAAAATTGAGACGTCATTGTTATGTAACGTATTGCATGTAACGTACGTCACGTCACATATGTGACAAAAAAAACCACCATATTGTAAGTCACAGTGTGAAAAAAATATGAACTTTTAAAAACTTTGGAAATGAAGAGAAATATTTTAAACAGTATTTTAAACAGTCCCGAGTTACAGCGGCATAAGGAATGAAAATATATAATTGATAGCAAATGGTAAATTCTGTCACGAAGGGGGGGGGGGGGGCATAATATATAAAGTGCACTACACAAGCATTAAAGCAATTTGGATAACATATTTAGAATTAGGAGTATTAAATCTGTACACTTTATATTTAGTTTGCAGAGAGGAAAATATTTTATTTTTTTGCCATCCAGTGGTATTCGAAACACTTCTGTGGTTTCAAACTAAAAATTTTCTATTACAGTTATGTCTGCAGCCTCTAATGAGCACGTAGAAAGAGTCTTCAGAGTTTAGTCGGAGTTTTTTTCTTGAGAGAGTTTTTTTCCTGACAACTATTTAACTATTTTAAGTAACTATTTTTGAAAAAATACTACTTCTTTCAGACTTTTTAAATAAATTAACATTTTCCGAAAATAAAAAAAATATACAAAATTTATGCAAAACGCATGATAATAATTAATTATTCGCATTTCAAATTTGTATTTTAGAGATATGACTTTAAAAAAAAAATATTTTACAAATTGTTTTATTTTACAGAAAATTAATATGAAAAGAATGTCAGATTGACAAAGAATTCTTTTATTTTATCCTCGATAATCCTTTTTTATTTATTAAGAACATATCGCCCACCCGCAAGAAAAGGGACACATCTCGCAAAAATTCATTTTGCGTTTTATTCCACTAAAAGGTTTGTCATGGGTGCGTCTTGCTACACAAACAGTTTCATAAGTTTAGTTACACGGAAAATCACGTTATTACGCTATATGTCCATTTGTGACCAAAGAAGAGGGGTGGATTATGTAGTGAGGTAAAATTATCCAACCCTCCAAACCAAATCCTACGTTTGCATCCTTATGTGTTTTACGCTTTTATGCACTTTTTTATTCTTGCATGCAAAGGCTAAGTGCTATAATTTCATGTTACAGTAAAATCATGCACATTTTCTTTTGCCTCTCCTGTGAAATTTACTTTTGTCGAGATGTGTCACTTTTCTGGCGGGTGAGCAATATTTTGTATTTATTACGTGTGAAACAAATTTTACTTTAAGAAAAGGGGGGGATGGGGGTTCATTATTACCATTAAATTGATATTTACTCATTTTAAAAATTTAAACAAAGTTTTATCTAATAAACTCTAATTATTATTATTATTATTATTATTATTATTATTATTTACAAAAAAGAACCTTTACAATCCATTGTAACTTGAATTGTTTGGAACCGATAAAAAGAAAAGATAAAATACATTGGAAAATTCTTCAAAAAGAAAATTTTAATTAAAGACAGTCTCATAAAATTATTGCGCATTTGGGTTCGAAATCTTTTGTATTCAAAAACAAATAACGGTAAAAAAGAGCATCTGCTGAAAATCAAAATCGTCTGCTCACAGAAGAGAAGATGCCGGAAGTTTACTCTGTTTAGAACATCAGGAAGTCTACAACACTTTTTTATAAAATAAGAGAAAGAAGCCCGCCATTTTAAAATATTACAAATACACGGATATTATAAATGGGACGTAAATGTAAGTCTTATTTAATTTAAATGTTTTATCCCTGTTTTGTATATTATGGTGACTTAAATAGTTTTATGTTATATTAGTAAAGGACTGTTCTGCAATTGTTTTCAGAAACATTTTCCTATTCGATGCTGCGTTGAAAAATATCTTAATCTGCGACCACTTAAAAAGAAAAGGAAAAAAAAGCAGCTGCGCAGAGACTGATTCATAACTGCATTCATAGTAGAATTAATTTAAAGTTTAATTTGTTGTTACTTGAGATTGAAAATATGTTAAGACAATGATTTGGAATTTTTTTCGGCTTCTTACTGTTTTGTGTTTCCCGATTACTAACACTTACAGTAGTTATAGACATAATTATTTTGGAGTTAAATATGATTTTCGATTATTATGATATTGCGAAACTATTTCAGATTAGAAATTAGCATTATATTGGGAAAATGTATTTTTACGTATTACACTAGTGAAACTTTTCAAAGATTTTTCTTTTAGTGCTAATAATATTTTAAATTATTATTTAAAATCATAAATCTTCATACCAATGGTTTTCAGAATTAGCATCTGCCAAAATTATAAAATAATAGAAATTTCTTATAACATATGCAAAGATTTTTGAGATATTGTTAAATCTAATAATACATTTAATTCATCTATTGTAATTTATTGTTGTTTAATAGTACAATTATAAATACTAATTATTATTTTTAGTGTTTTTCAAGTTGGTATATTTATTTTTTTTAATTGTATATAAGCATTTTTTTTTTGTTTGTGATTTTAATCTAACATTTAATTATAGACATTCTGAAGCGGTTATTAAATTTTCGTCTATTATAAAATTATTTTCTAAGTTTATGATATACGTAATTATTGGCACTAAAAGTAAAATATGATATTTAAACATTGAAATAAAAAGTTTTTCGTGTCTAATAGAAAGTTTATAGATTAAACTACTTTAGTATATATATTTTTTTAAGTTCATATTTATTTACATAATATAGGAGTGAATATATTTTTTAAACAGATTAATAGTGTTTAACTTCGGTTTGCCTGTCCGTTTTTCTGTATAGCCGTCTGTCCGCGCTCTAACTCTCGTAAATAAACTCGGATTGCCCTGAAACATTTAGATATTGACGTTTACCATAGCACGTTCCTTATTTCTAATGAAGTTTGTAGCATGTTTAGTTCATTTACAGGGACAGTCAAAAGTATTCCGTTACATTACGGCCTATGGGAAAATATCGTTTCAAAGGATTTTTAATGATTTTACACGCTTTCAAACAGAATAAAATTGATATGCATTTATGAAGCGCATTTTAATATACATTCTGCTGAATATGCGATGCTTAGAATAGTTATTGTTCATTTACAGGGCTAAAAAAGGAATTCCAATACATAATGATATAGGGGTGGAGGGAATTGTTTGTGGCGTACTTATGTTAATCTATTTCATATATAATGAAATTTATATACGTCGCTGAAGTTTACATACTATAGATTATTTCATGCATAATACGAAGTGCATATAGCATTTACAGGGACATACAAAATATTTCAATACTATATTGTATCCGAAGTACTGTTCATTAGCGATGATTGCTGGAAATGCATTTTTAATTATGATATGCGCTTTTATGATTCACTATATTTATGCACAGTATATGGTGTATATAAATGCTATAATTCATATTCAGGGCTACACAAAAGTACTCGTAAGGGTTACTGCGTATGGGCGCAAATTGTTTAAAGGTGGTTTTTAAATGAGTTGTTCTTTTTACGCTGAACTGCATTTAATTTCCTAAGAAATGTTTGTAGAATATAGATAAAATGATATACAGGGTCACGTAAAGAATTGGATACATGTCCGTCTGTAAATCATAATTTCCGGAAATGTGATTTCAGCAGTTTTAAAAGTGTCTTAGTTTGAATTAAATTTTAACTAAATAGTGGCGTGTAATAAAGGTTCTAGGTAAACTACAGGATTGTACAAAATTATTTAAGTATCTTTCCATTTATTAGTATAAATTGCTGAAAGAAAATTTCAACCTGTTATGTTTCAATTGTTAAACTAAATTTCCTCATTATATAGTATATATATCAACCTACAGATCAAATACAGGACTGTTCAAAAGAATTAGAAAACATATTTGGCTATGGACGGTAACTGCTGAAATCAGTTTTTCAAATGTTTTTTGCGTTTTCTAAAATGTTTACTTAGTTATCTTATTTACGTTATTTCCCTAAATTACGATGTCTTGTTGAAGCATTCAGGAAGCGTTGGAAAGTGTTTTATAATCTATGCTTAACGCATGATTTTTCTTACTTGTTTTTTCTTTTTCGCAGATCAGTCTTTTCCTATAAAACATACCAAATCTATTTAGGTCATATTCACGAAATACAATATACACGGGAATAAAAAATTTAAATAAATATGGCTTATCATGTCGTATTTAATAAAGCAATGACTAATCACAACACATTAAAATCTTACACATTCTTAATATCGCTTGTACTCAAGATCAAGCTTAGAACTTAATAAAAAAAAAAAAAAAGATGTCAGTTGATAAGCATTGTTTTTTAAGTGGAAAAATTTAAAATATTTTAGAAGAATAGGACTCCAAAATAGCGATATTTTGCTAAAAAGTATGGTAAAAAGATAAGATTTTACATTTCAAACAAAACTTTATTTCAAAATTGTGCATTTTGCATACATCACAGTGTTTATGACAAGAACCATCACAGTATTAAAACTTGGAAAAATTTCCAGAAAGAAACATTCGGCTTGCATACAATATTTCAAATGAAAATCAAATTTTAAATTAATTGCTTAAAAGGTGCAAATGCCAACATAGTGAAAAAGATTCCATGCCAGGACTCGAACCCGGACCATCAGTATAGCGCACTGACATTCTCCCGAATAAACCACATGGAACGATACCCAGCCTGGAAAATTTCTCACGGCAAGGCTACAAAAGCAGCACAAGAAGGGATATTTATCGTGAGCCACCGACATGGGGCAAACACGAAACTTAATTAAATCCAGCTTCGATTGAAACTACATTAGTACTTGGAATTTTTTCCAAAGAGAAACCTTCGCCTTGAATACAATATTTAAAATGAAAATCAAATTTCAAATTAAAACTACCTTTTAAGCATGTAATTTGAAATTTGATTTTCATTTGAAATTTTGTATGCAAGGCAAATGGTTCTCTCTGGAAAAATTTCCAAATATTAATATAGTTTCAATCGATGCTGGATTTAATTAAGTTTCGTGTTTGCCCCATGTCAGTGGCTCACGATAAATATCCCATTTTGTGCTGCTTTTGTAGCCTTTCCAACATATAATAGTGAGAAATTTTCCAGGCTGGGTATCGTTCCTTGTGGTTTAGTCGGGAGAATGTCAGTGCGCTATACTGATGGCCCGGGTTCGAGTCCTGGCATGGAATCTTTTTCACTATGTTGGCCTTTGCGTCTTTTAAGCGATTAATTTGAAATTTGATTTTCATTTGAAATCATCACAGTGTTTATGACAAATTCGTCACAAATGACACATATTTCACAAATTGGTCACTATCTGACTTCAAAACATTGTCACATTCGTCACAAAGTTAATGCCAAAATAGACACAAATGACACACTTTTCACAAATTAGTCACACCGTGACTTCACAGAGTGGTCACAATGTGACGTCACAAACGACCTCTAAAACGGCCATAACGACCTCGCATTCTAGTCACTATGACGTCACATCGACGTCACGTGACGTCACATCGACGGTCACAAAATCACAGCGTGACTTCACAACGACGTCGCCGTGACGTCACCATGCCTTACGGGTACATTTCAACACATTTATGAATTCTTTTCTTTTCGGGCACGCATAAGATTGGCAGGTATTCTTATTCAGAAGCTATGTAAATGTCGTTTTTTTTTTATAGATAAAAGCAATATATATTTCTGAAAATACTGTCAAAGTTAGAGTTTTGAATCGAATTTCCGGAAGCGATGGCATAGGAAAGGAGAAAAACGTACAGTCACGTGACAGGAATCTCTGTTATCTCTGTAAGTAATTTATCAAACATGGAAAAAGTAATTAGTTTCCAAATGCCTTCAATAGGCAGGCATGTCAATTTTATGCCTTTATAGTTCAAAATTTTGTCAGAAAATGTGTCTGAAAGCGACGCATTGTTGAGCAGTGAATATGAGAACCACCTTAAGGTATATTTCCAAAGATACCGTTAAGAGAAGTTCATTACCACTATTAATACTACAAAACACAATGACTGTTCTGCACATCCTGAGATCGATTAAGACCAGTTCTGTCCCGGCACGAGTCTGCTGAAAAAAAATTAAACTCGGAATCAGACATCTTGCAACCGTACGATGCCGATCTCTACGATGGACATGTTACATTTCTGTATTGATGTTGTTAAACTCGCATCGGCTCGTGATGCACATTTATACTTCTCGAGAAAATCATATTAATTGAAAATGGCTCGTATTTTATCTGCTTCGCTTAAATTCTTATATCGGGCCGATAGGCCCGATTAATTTTTTTGCCGGGCCGGCCCGTTTATTTTGTCCGTCGGCCTGGCCCGGCCCGTTGAAAAAATTGTCCTAATTCTGCCTGCCCCGCCCGTTTGAAAATTCGACTTCATTCCGCCGGCCCGCGGGCCGGGCCGAGTATGGGTCTCGGGCCAAGCCCGTGCCCGTGCAGACCTCTAGCTTGGGATGCAATCGAACCTAAAATAATTCAAAATTGCTTTAAAAAGGCAGGCTTCATAACAGACGCCGATGATGATATGGATGCGGCTGAAGAGGGGTCGAATCCTGTAGACGACGAGTACTGGCAAGCTGTTTGCGAGCATCTAGCAGAAAACGCACACAGCCTTCAGAACTATCTTAACATTGATAAAGACGTTATCACAAGCAACGTTAGGAGCATTGAAGACAGTATAGGGGACACTGTACCGGATGCCGCAGAAGAAGAAGACCCTGATGAAGTTTCTGATGGCGATGTTCAAGAGCGCATCCCAACGACATGCAGAAGTAATGGAAGTTTTTAGCACTATCCGCCTATACACCGCTTCAGTATATACCGCCGCTTCACATGAAGATATATTAAGACACATAAACAAAGCAGAAAACGCTCTTTTATGTGGTCGTTCGTCCACCCGTCAGACGAAACTCGAAGAGTTTTTCTCTAAAACAGAATAAACAGTAAATGAAAGTTTATAGTCCTCATAATGGTGCTCAAGAATACAAATGTTACTTCTTTTTTTTAAAAACAAAATATTATTATTAATTTCTTTCATAATTTTATTTTATGTTTAATATAAGGATAAAGGTCCCTATTAGAAATGTTAAATATATTTTGTGGCTTTAGTTTTAATGCTAACAATTCTTTACTTACTCTGATTTGAAATAATAATACACTTTGTAAACACTATGTAAATTTGTGATATTTTAAATGAAGGAAACGTT
Organism: Maratus speciosus; assembly: GCA_963932465.1. Taxonomy (NCBI): domain Eukaryota; kingdom Metazoa; phylum Arthropoda; class Arachnida; order Araneae; family Salticidae; genus Maratus; species Maratus speciosus. The sequence goes on along the minus strand of CAWVRF010000966.1, from coordinate 39,975 downwards.
TTTGTACCTATGCTGTGGAGTTTCTAATTTAAATAATACACAAAAATGATACATCGCATTATTTAAAGCAGATAATCCAATATTCTCAAATTTAAAATGCCGAAAACCTCCTCCCGCATTTAACGCTTTCCCGTTTTTAACGCTCTTCTAGCCCGGTCCCCCGGGAGAGCGTTATATCCGGGTTTTACTGTATATATATATATACATACATATATATATATATATATATATATATATATATATATATATATATACCGGGTGTCCCAAAAAGGACTGACTGATTTTAAAATTGAATAACTTGCAAACGGTGACAGATATTTAAAAAATTCTTGCAGGAGGGTTATGCATAAGGTCAAAAGTTTTATTACAGTGATTTTCGATTTTAGTTCGAATTACAAACAATAGATGGCGCTGTAAGCAATAGTCGCTAAATACAGGCTAGATTTCTGGTCCTTTATCTTGTTCCATGCTGAAAAAGGAGATGGAAATGTATTATCCGGGCCACGAAGTACCAAAAATCGAGCCTGAATTCAGCGTCTATCGATCGCAGCGCCATCTATTGTTTGTAATTCGAACTAAAATCGAAAATCACTGTAATAAAACTTTTGACCTTATGCATAACCCTCCTGGAAGAATTTTTTAAATATCTGTCACCGTTTGCAAGTTATTGAATTTTAAAATCAGTCAGTCCTTTTTGGGACACCCGGTATATATATATATATATATATATATATACATATATATGTTTAGTTTAAATAAGTTAGCTAATAGAATATATTGTATGCTTTTAAATTTTATTTACAATAGTTTTTAAATACATTGTGTGGTTTATATTCGGTTTATAATTCTCTATATATAAGGATATGTTTGGTTTTGCTGTTTATACAGTTATTTACATTCAAATGCTTACAATTATTTATACAGTTATTTACATTCAAATGCTTAGAAATATTTATCTTGCGTTAGTTGTTTAATAGAAGTAATACTAGATGGCAGCACTAAATTTGTCTCTTTAAGATGGCTCCTATTTTTAATTTTTCTAGCTCCATTTCAGTTATAATTTAATACACCAGGGGGTATTTTTAGCTAAATTTTGACGATATTGTTAAACTGTTATTAATTAATTTAATAGTGCATTTTAAATAATGTAATTAATATCTATTTATTTTATATTAGATTAAATGTGTTTAACAAGGTATTTCAAATTTTATTTCAAATTGTATTAACTGCATCCTTTGGTATCATTTACTGTGATTTCTTAACTGTTTTATTCACCTTAATCTTTTTGATATACTGGCAGCCATGTGCGCGTGGATTTTTGTAAAATACTGAAATATTAATCGGTATGGTGTTTATTATTTATATTTTATATCCTATAAATATTTAAATACGTTTTATTGATTCTTCCATTTCATAATATTTGTTTCTATTCTGCTTTCATTTTTAATCAATTCACTTGATTTTTTGGTTGTTTGGGCACAGGGGAAAATAACTTTTAGCTTTAGCTTATTTTTCCCACAGAAAACAACCATTTTGCTTATATCATTGAATTCTGTGCCCTTGATAACGTAATTCAATGTATAAGCTTTTCAATTTTTGTCGGTTTCCACTTTTTTCTTTTTCTTCCATAATAATTCTTATATTATTATTATTATTATTATTTTTTTTTTAATACAGCTTTACTTCATAATAATTGACGGTGGATGGTTATGTTTAATTAATGGTTATATATTAGCATTCAAATTACTATGATGCATTTGCGCAAGTAATTATGAATGTATGCTTTTTACGATATTTTTAAATATCTTTTCATTTTGAATGTCAACAATTCATTTTGATGTATTTTTTCCTTATGGTATCTTATATATATTTATATATATTCCCAGGTCGCTAAATTATTTAGCAATCTTTTAAATATTATACGCTTAGATCATTGCTGTAATTAGCGCACTATCTTTGTATATTATCAATATGATTTCTACCATGTAGTTATCTGATACCTATTTTAGGATTCCATTAATTTTTTCATTCCTATCATTGCAACGATTTATTTAATGTTTTTTAATTTTCTAGTTATGATTTTATCTGAATTTTCTTGAAGTTAGTGTATGATATTGTCCTATATATTTTATATTTTTGCTATAGCTTTACATAATTCTGTAGAGATAATCATTTTATATATACATTAATTTGGTAGCAATAATTATTCCTATTCATAGATTTAATGTTAATTTGCTTTAGTTTAAATTCATTTTAATTTGATCTGAGCAGTTAGTTGGGTATGCGTTTTGGTTGTCTTTGCATGGTTATAGTTGTTCTAGGATTTGGATGTTATGCGGATCTTTTTTGACTTATTTGTTATACAATAGTTTAGTGGTTTCTTGCTATTATTAGTCTACGATATTTGGGTTATCATAATTTGGTTATGGATAATTTGAAGATTGTTTCTGCGTTCTGCTTCTATTATTGTAAATATTGTATATATTTTTTCATATTCAAGTTTTATTATTTAATCAAGGCTAATTTAATTAAATTATTAATTTTTTATTATTAAAATTTCTTATTTTTATGGCAATTATTGCATTTTCCATACATAATTTTTATATGGCAGTTCTTAGTAAACATCTCGATACTGGCAAGATAAACTTAGCATCTATGCAGTGTAGTGCCCGGTACAGGAATAATAATTGGGTTGTTCCTGGATCGTCATCCAGCGACCATTTATACTCTCCCCCTCGTCCTTTATTTTTTCGTAAGTGCTATGATTCTCGGTGCAAGACATGTCCATACGCTGCTCAGACACAAATTGTCTCCCTAATTATTCAAGTTTTTGTAAAGCATTTAATGTTATTTATAGTATAAAATGCAACTTATGTAATATGAAATATATTGGTGAAACATCAGGTCCAATTCATAAACGAATCAATCATCATCGTTCAGACTCTAATAACAACAAAGCAAAAAATATACAATCTACAGCTGAAATTCAACATTTTCATAAACATCTGTTTAAAAATACGACAATTGAAATCCTTCAAATTCTAAAAAATAAATCAGAACGTCTTTATATGGAATCATCATATATGAAATATTATAACACAATTTATCCTTATGGACTTAACAGTGAAGTATTTAACAGACCTGTCAAAGTCTTCACATCTATAAATAACAATATTGATTATTCTCCAATTTATCCTACTCTTAATCATAATTTAAATGCTAAAACAACACGTAATAAACGCGGAAAGGGTTCATCATCAGTTGTAGTTTCCAAAAAATCTATCACAAAACAAATTAATGATCTTCAACGAAATTACTTAGAGAATTATAACTGGTTGTTAATTCGAAAAAACATCTTTGCTATTAAAAAGAAACAGCTTGTACAACATTTAAATGTCTTTCTAAGTAAATCTTTCTCTAAACATTTCTCTGATATTTACTTTGACCTTATTATGAGTAGGGTTAATCTTTTAAATATTAATTTACAAAAAAAACACAAAATTCAGAACATGAATACTTAAATGATAATTACTTTTTCAAATCACATATTTAATAAAATTAATCTCAATTCTATAATTAATGATAAAAATTGTTTTTTTCCTATCAATAATCTTCATATATCAAAAACCTTTAAATATCCGAATACAATTGGGAGAAAGATTTTTAACTACAATACATTTTCAAAAAATACATCTGCTGCAAGTAATTTTCCGTGTAACTGCAAAGACCCCACTCTAAAAAAATACATAAACAATGATCATGGACATATAATCACTGGAAATCTTGATATTGTTCATGATTTTAAATTGAAACAACTAATGGGTTATGGTACTATATATAGACTTCCATCTAAATTTAATGTTAAATCTATTATCAAACAGTTTACATATGATATTGATATTTTTATTTATAAAATTTCTATCTCTTATAATAAGCCTATTGAATATTTTAATCAATGGAAGATATTAGTAATTGAAAAATTAACTATGGCTTTAAAAAATAATATTGCTGATTTGGTTTCTATTAATACAAAGCATTATTTCCAACAAATTACTAAATTACAAAAAAACTACGTTATTACATATGTAGACAAATCTCCTAACAATTATGCTATTATATGTAAATCATATCACCAACTTCTTACAAATTCTATTTCTTCTAGTAAGTCATTTCAAAGAACTAATGAAACTGTAATTGTAAATAATCGTAAAATTCGAAGTTATTATAAACTATTAAATATTTTATCTACTAATTTTAATTATCCATATTTGGTTCTTATTCCCAAATTTCATAAAACTCCTATTAAATTTAGGACTGTTACTATTGGTTGTAATACATATAATAATAAAGCCAATACACTTCTCTTAAAAATTCTTAATCAATTATATGTACTTACTACAAATAATGATAATACACATTGTATAAAAAATAGCTATCAACTTGTTAATATTTTAAAAAATCTTCATTATGTTTATAATATAACGATACATGACTTCAAAGATCTTTTTAATAATATAGACCTATTAGATTTACATAAAATTATAAATGCATTATTTAAAAAATATTATAAAAAACTGGAATTACCATCTAATATAGATATTGCATATTTTAAATCTTTAACTAACTTCATTATCTATAATAATTATATATTGCAAGATAATACTTTATATTTACAGCATGTCGGTATACCACAAGGCGGTTGTACTTCCAGTTTACTCTCAGACTTATACTTATATCATTATGAACGTAATTTTACTAATAATAATCTACATTTATATCGTTATATTGATGACATCATTTTAATTGATACTGATCAATCTGCAATTACTCGATTTCCAGTTGATTATCCCACTAATTTGGAATTAACGGAAAACCTTTTATCTAACAATACATTTAACTTCTTAGATCTTAAAATTACAATAAAAGACAATAAAACAATCACAGATTTATATGACAAACGTAAAGAATTTAAATTCAAAGTTAATACATTTACAAATTTTAAATCTTGTCTACATCATTCTGTATTTCGGAATATAATACTTAATCATTTATATACAGTGGGTTGCCAAATTATTAGGGACAGTCATGAAGTATAGATTTTTGTACAATATTAGGATATAATTTGAAAATAAACACTGTTTTTAAGTTTAAAAAGCTTTATTGTTATACTAGTTTAAGTATTTACGCAATATTATAGGAAAAAAACCAACAAAAATATAATACAGTCAATTTACTAATGTTAGTAAAGAATATTAATATTTGGTGATAATTCCTTTGGCTTCGAGGAGTGTTTCGATGCGTCTCGGCATTCTTTCTATGCAATTTCTGGCACTTTCTTTTATTTTAGGGTTGTGATGCCATACATTTATTAGTTTTTCGATGAGTTGTACTTTGGTTGTAATCATATCTTTGGCGATTTCCGCCTCGTGATCTCCCAGAAGTTTTCTATGGGATTCATGTGAGGAGAATTGCCAGGCCAAGATAAAACTGGGGTATTATGGTCTGCCAAAAACTTTGTAACGCTTCTAGCTTTATGACATGGTGCTGAATCATGCATAAACATGAACTCCTCACCACCTGGGAACCGTTTTTCAATTTGCGGCAGCAGCCGAGTTTCCAGAACTTGCCTGTACTGGTCTTGTCTCATGATTGCCTGGACAATGTAGAGCCGACCAACCCCTTTAGCAGTTATGACAGACCACACCATTATTTTATCAGGGTGTTTAACACTTTCCCCGATGCAGTCAAGGCGGTATTTTTCGACTGGGAGTCGCCTGGCAAAGCTGCTTTTATTGGCTAAAATCTCAAAGGTTGATTCATCTGAGAAACACACCTGAAAAAAATTAAATATGTTAATAATTTAGAAATAAATGATTTTAAATGACATAAATAATAATTATCTTAACAACTGACCTTACTCCAGTCATCAACTGTCTTCTGGCGGTGTTTACGAGCCCAGGCAAGGAGCTTCTTCTTCATCGCTTCTGTGAACCAGAGTTTCTTGGCTGTCAACCCTTCCTCCGCTAATCTCCGCTAATGCACATTTCTCTTAGAAACTGGTATTCCAGATTCTTGAACGATCTGAGTAAGGAATCCCACACTTTTCTTTCTGTTTCCTAAACAGATATCCCGGATTTTCCTATCGATACGTGGAGTTGTTATGCGTTTTCTTCCACTTTTACCTTTTCGTTTGGGCAAAAGTGGCTGGTTTTTGTCCAGATTTATTTTTATCCTATTGACTACTGACTTGTAAACTCCAGCAAGTTCTGCTATGTTCCTTTGGGAATGACTCGTATGCAGAAGAAGGGTTTTTACCTCAGATTTTTTCCTAGGGGACGAATCAACCTCTCGAAATCAATAAAAATAAAAAATAAATTAAAACCGTAAATAATTTCGCAAAAAACAAATATTTAATCAGTAAAAGAAAGATAATACTCACATATAATTATTAACTTTTCAAAAAAAAAAAATACAAAGAATTTTGTTTAAATTAAAGAAAAGCGGCTTCCACTATTGCGTGTGTAAAAGACTCAGCGTCTCTCCCGTTATTAAAATACCTATAGAAAGCAAACAAACCTTTTAACATACCAAAAGTACTTAAAAGTTGAATTATAGAGATGTTGACAACGGTAAAACACATGCCTGTAACACTTAAACCATTTAGAGCCACAGTCAAGTGCACCCAAAGTATAAAACTAGAAAAAAATATGACTGTCCCTAATAATTTGGCAACCCACTGTAGAATAAAATGTTTATGTTCTTCTCCTCTAATTAACAATAATATTAAAAAACTAATTTATGATGCATTAAATCATGGTTTTCCAAAAAAATTCATATATTCATTAATATACAATTAGTACTTTTCTTACATGATCTATTAAAACAAATTAACACATGCGTAAACAAAATTACAAAAAAATTATAAAATAAAAAATATCTATAAAAAATTAAAAATTGTAAAATAATATAAAAAAATATTATAGGTTGGTTGGGTGGGTAGATGTTAGAGTACGGAGGAGGGTGGTGTTGTCTGGATAATACGCAATGGTTAGTTATAAAAAAAAATGGGGGCTTTTGTATTATTAATATATTTTTGTTACGTTTTTTATATGGATGTTGATTTGATATTTTATATGTAATTGGAGAATTTCATTAATATTATAATTAGCCTAATTATTGATTAATCTAATTTACAATTATTTGTTATTAAATTTTAAATTTACTAAGGACAATATCATATTAATTACTAATAGTATGCCATTCTTATAGTGAATAATATACATATAAATATGTTTAATATAAATATAGTTATACTGTATGCATTAAAATTGTGTAATTATTTTTATTATTATTACTCTATTCCTTTTAATATCTATTATCGGTTTAATGTTTTTGAATGTCCCACATTCATACTTTATGGTTTTTTATGGATGTCTGAAAATAATCCACACTCTATATTTGTGCTTTTTAAGTAATGGGTATTTAAGTATCATTTAACCTTCTATTTACTTCCACGTGTTTTTTATTTCCTGTTCATTTTATAAATATCTGATATATAATTCATTAAAAAATAATTTTTAAATTTAATAATTATTTATATTAATTATTACTGAATTTATTTTGTTTTATAGCATATAGCTATATGCTATATATTATCAATGTTCTAGAATTATTTAAATTCTTAGTTTAGTATAAATAAGTTAGCTAATAGAATATATTGTATGCTTTTAAATTTTATTTACAATAGTTTTTAAATATATTGTGTGGTTTATATTCGGTTTATAATTCTCTATATATAAGGATATGTTTGGTTTGGCTGTTTATACAGTTATTTACATTCAAATGCTTACAATTATTTATACAGTTATTTACATTAAAATGCTTAGAAATATTTATCTTGCGTTAGTTGTTTAATAGAAGTAATACTAGATGGCAGCACTAAATTTGTCTCTTTAAGATGGCTCCTATTTTTAATTTTTCTAGCTCCATTTCAGTTATAATTTAATACACCAGGGGGTATTTTTAGCTAAATTTTGACGATATTGTTAAACTGTTATTAATTAATTTAATAGTGCATTTTAAATAATGTAATTAATATCTATTTATTTTATATTAGATTAAATGTGTTTAACAAGGTATTTCAAATTTTATTTCAAATTGTATTAACTGCATCCTTTGGTATCATTTACTGTGATTTCTTAACTGTTTTATTCACCTTAATCTTTTTGATATACTGGCAGCCATGTGCGCGTGGATTTTTGTAAAATACTGAAATATTAATCGGTATGGTGTTTATTATTTATATTTTATATCCTATAAATATTTAAATACGTTTTATTGATTCTTCCATTTCATAATATTTGTTTCTATTCTGCTTTCACTTTTAATCAATTCACTTGATTTTTTGGTTGTTTGGGCACAGGGGAAAATAACTTTTAGCTTTAGCTTATTTTTCCCACAAAAAACAACCATTTTGCTTATATCATTGAATTCTGTGCCCTTGATAACGTAATTCAATGTATAAGCTTTTCAATTTTTGTCGGTTTCCACTTTTTTCTTTTTCTTCCATAATAATTCTTATATTAATTTTTTTTTTTTTTTTTAATACAGCTTTACTTCATAATAATTGACGGTGGATGGTTATGTTTAATTAATGGTTATATATATATATATACATATTTTATATATATATATATATATATATTTACTTCATTACTGTTTAGTATAACTGCGTATACACCCTCATTTTTCTGATAGGTGATTACAGGATTTTTGAAAAATCTTCCGTAATTGAGCACCCCACCCAACTGGCGTATAAATTATGTTATTGGAAGCATTTTTCATGTTTGAAGAGAATGCTTCAGGATGAATCCTATTACAAAAGATGAACCGATTTCACAATTAGTGATTATTTAGAAATTTGTGTTTTTTACTTAATCAGTTTTCACACTGACACACTCAATGCAGTAATGGACAATCTGGCTGAGAGTGAAAAATTGAGAAGCTTGGGCCGTTATTCGCGGATACGAATATACATAATTATAATTTTAGGCAATAAAATTTGCTTTTTTTTTCTCTTATGCGGGAGCAAATGTTTCTAAAAATGAATTTCTTTCATCTTGGCAACAACATAGCTCAATGCGCTTGGTTAAAAATTTTAAACTTCTAAACCAGTTTGATAAATATAGGGAACAGTTCCAAATCATGTTACCGTTTTTATGGCGAGTATTTTTTTGCGATGAATTTTTCGATATGGTTGTTGCGATCTCTAGCATTTGGGATTGCTTTTTTTATTACTTGAATGCTACTGGTGGATAAGTAACAATTTTGAATACCTTTTTATAATTAATTGTTTGGTACTTGTTAGTTATCCCGTCGACCAATTTCGCCAAATTATATAAATCGCCAAACCACTCGCCAAATTATACAAATTAATATAATTTTTATTCTAAACAACGAAAAAACAAATAAATGAGTATAATATTAATAAAAATACAAATAAAACGTCGAAATAAAAATCATTTGATGACGTAAACACGTGTTGTCAAGGGAATGTGACATTTCCGATCAACTATTATTGGCATTTAATCTTACAATTTGGAGACAGTAATTTGATCGACGGGATAACTAACAAGTATCAATTTTTTTAATATATATATATTTTTTTAATTTATAATTTTCCGGAGATTTTTTAAACGATATTTTTCTGTATGAGCAATATTATGTAAATATACATAAAATTAATACATATATATACATACTATTTTCAATTTAAAAATAAATATTTATAAATATTTAAAAAACATGTTTTTTCACCATCGTGAAAATTTTGGCCAAAGATGCCAAATCGGCCTTTTGGTGCCCTTTTGGATTCCTTCGCCAATCGCGCCAACCGAGACAAAATACGAAAGTCTTCTCAAAATATACAATCTCTCCTGCTCTTTATTTTGTTTTTTCTTTTCTTTAATATTTTTTAGTTTTATGTTAGTATTAACATCTCAGGAATTCGGAATTCAAGGTTATTCTCACGGATATTTATGCAATTATGTATTAATATCTTTTGCATAAATATTGCTATTTTGGGAAAAAAAATATGCTTCCTAAAAGAAAGTTTAAATCGTCTGTTTATTAGGTACTACTTGATTATCGCGCCGACAAATTTCGTCAAATTATACAAATCGCCAAGCTATTTAGCCAAATTATACAAATGGAAGAATGCTGCCATTCTAAAATTTTAAGATGGGAAAATTAATGAATTCAAATTAAAAAAATTACTAAAGAATAGGTTTACTTTAATAATGATGTTCACATATGGCATAAGAACATACCAAATATAAAATTCGATTTATTTAGATGATTTCCGATAAAAGAATGCTAATAATTTACGTATTTAAATACATAATTATTGAATTAAACTATAAACAATAAAGCGATAATTTTAAGATATTGTATTTGTGAATAAAATTCAGGTAACTTAAATTTAACAATCGAATTTATTAAAAACCACAATAAATATTAATGATAACGGAAAACTGTGACGATCCTAATGCTCTTTATTAAGTCAAACAATGTTGACGGATATAGCTAAAAAATGCATGTAAATATTAGATATAGAATTGAAGAAAAAGTCAAAATTTGCAGTAATTTTAAATACGAAAGAACAAATAAATTGGTAAAACATTAATAAAAATGCATATAAAACGTCGATTTAAAAAGACTTGATGACGTTCCAAACACGTGTATCGTGTTTAATGTCAAGTGAATGTAGCATGTACGATCATCCATTATTGGCATTTAATCTTACAGTTTGGAGAGAGGTTTTGGTCGACGCGATAATCAAGTACTACCGTTCATAGCATTTCGAGCTAATATTTCGTAGCTGGATATCTCGCAAATTGGCGTATTAAATATGATTTTGAAAGCATCGTTTTTGTTTGAAGCAGCACCTTCATGATGTATTTCATTACAGAAAATTATATCATCTTTTACCATATTCATTTGCATTTCAAGTGAACAGTTCATATTATGTTGATAGAAATTACAATGTTAGTTTTTGGGGTTAGGTATACAATACATTGTTCTACAACATTTAGTTATAGAATTATTTGGAAATTTCTTAATTCTTTGAACCCGATTATTAAAGATTACCTTTTTTAAGAATTTCATGAATTAAAAGGTTTTTTCCTTTTTGAGAGAGGTTTCCGTATTAAAAAGAGTGCTGCATTTTAACTGACGATGGAATCTACAGTATTATTTACTGATATTACAGTTTTAACTGCATTTTTTTCTGCTAAAATGGAAATATGAAAAACTGTGGCAGAATTGCGTTTTACGAAATATAACAGAACATAGAGTGATATAGCATTTAAACTACCAGAATCACACATGCCGCAATATCGAGATTCTAGGAATTTAGAAGATAACAAATGAGAAAGAATCACCTGAACATTATTTCGATGCGACGAACAATCTCTGCAATCATTGCAATGAACTTCATTTCAGTAGTGTAGCTATTAAAGGACATTTTGATTCCTGTTGCCTTAACGGCTTCATTTTCCAGCTAAATCAAACTGTAATTGATCAACTAAAATAGTAGTTGATGCTTAATAACTTAAAGTTTGTCCCAACACATTAGTAAATATAATACTGCAATGATGCATCGTTTACATCGTTTCTCTAAATCAGAAAATACATTACCGCAGATATATTTCCTTGATTCCAGATGGAAAAATAGGACCAGCGTAGCGGGCACTAGTACAAACATAACTACTACTAGTACAAACATGTCTACTAGTACAAACATAAAACTATTGTTGCCAACAACATCAAAATAGTATAAACAAATAAAATAAAATAAATATGATAAAGTTGCTGAAAACCATTGAGTTCGGTTGATTACGCAACAAAGCTATCCATATTTTCTAGCCAACCCCAGGCGTAATTGTTTCGTGTTTCCATTCTGGATCGCTTTGTGATCCCTTTATACGAATATTGCAACTAGTTAGCGTTTGTGCTTAAAAATAATGTAAATAGTTCAATTAAGCACTATTCATAAGCTAATATTAGTTTTTGTTGCATTGAAATATCTCAATTTGTTGATTTTCTGCAAGAAAGTAAACCCTATTGGATATCAATGGGAGTCTATGGAAATTTGGCAAAATATTGGAAATAGCGCCAAGTTTTCGTCACTTTTGGCGACTAATTTTGATCGCCAAATTTGGCGATATATCGCCAATTTGGCGACAGATTTGGCGACGTTTTGAGACGGTTGGTGACAGAGCCTGGTCCCTTTCCGTTTGGTAACCTCCCTTATAGCTATTAAATTATAAGCAGAAGTTCTCTTATACGTCCATTAAAAATATTTCAAAAATATATATTCTAAAAACACACTCAAAATATATATTAAACATTTAATTGCTAAAAAGGACGTCAAACGTTAATAAAATACATTAAAAGATCTTAATAATTTGACATGTTTCGATTGAATTTACTCAATCATCATCAGAAAAACAAATAAACACAAAGATGGAAAATGACAATAAACTATTACAAATGAAATTTAAAAATAAATATTTTATTTTCAAATTATCTAACAATTCAATCCAAATATTTGGGATTTGAAATGACAAGGAATCATTGCAGACCATTGAGTTTCTGACGTAAATTTCAATAGATTCTCTAATAAAAAGTTGCAAATAAAAATCTGACCTATAAATTAATCTACTTTCATTAAACAAAATATTTATGTTTTCTATTTTATTTAGCCTAGATAATGCGGTTTTACCTCTAATAAATTTTATGTCTGCAGTGTGCTCTTTACATCTCACTTGGAATTTTCTCTGAGTCATGCCAATATAATAATTTCTATAACCACCTTCTTTAAGAAAAGGAATGATATAAACACCGGAAAGGTCAAATTTATCAATAGGGTCAATTCTAGTGGTTAAAATTGATTTTAATTTAGGAGGGGGTCTAGCAATTAAATTTACATCAAACTTTTTAAGTTGAGTTTTAGCGGATTCGAAGAAATTTGGATAATAATTTATAACCACCCTTTTCATGTTATTTTCTCTGTCGGTTTTATTCTCAAAAACTGCATCGCTCCTTTTGTTAATAAACTTTTTAATCAATTTATTAACTATTTTAACATGATATCCGTTGTTAATAGCTATTGTTTTAATTTTATCTAATTCATCATTTAAATATTCAGGGGAACGAATTCTAAAAGCTCTGTTAATAAGGAATCTAAAGGTAGATAATTTATAAGAATATGCAAGCATCAAAAGGTATAACATTTAAGTTAGTTATTGGCTTACGATATATTGAACGAATTAGTTTATTATTTTCTCTTTTTAATTCAACATTTAAAAAAGGTAATTTCTTATCGGTTTCAAGTTCAAAAGTAAATTTAATCTTATTATGTAAATCATTTAACTGTTGAATAAAAACTAACAATTTATCAACTTCTCCCTGCCAAACAATAAAAATATCATCTACATAACGTAGCCATACTAAAGGTAATAATTTAAAAATACTGAAAATTTTTGATTCAAGGGGGCGTAATTTGAATTCTGCTAGGAGGCCTGAAATTGGAGATCCCATTGGGGCACCGTCTGATTGTTGATAAATTATATTGTTAAAAATAAAATAATTACTATTAATTATTAGGTTTAGGCCACTTTTTAAAGTGTTTTTCATTGGTATGTCAAAATCTTCTCTATTGTCAATGAACTGTTCGATGGTTTGAGCTACTTCTTATATCCCTTATAGCGTCAGAAAGCTTTGACCAGTCAGATGTTTTTCGCGGTTTTTACGTATATTTTCATTGGTCTATTTCCAAAGCGTTACTTTTTTTAATATATAGAAGGATATCAGGAGTCTTCCTTACTAGTTTCATGAATTTTGATCAAAAATTAAGTAGCAGGGAGCTTTTTTTCTTTTTTGAAAAAAAAAGCTGAAACATCAGTATTGAGAAAACAGATTTAAAGTAAAAGCTAAAAAATTGCTTGTGAACAAAATTAAAACACTTGTAACGTTGTGTAAAATCATCGCATCTCCATACAGTTTGCCATGAATGACGTAGTACAAATTGGAGAATAATAATACACACAAAAAGAAATGTCTATTTTGGGGGAGATTTTTGCTCATATAAAGGTCCCCTTAATGTGTGAGTGAATCATTAACAAATAATTTGTGCAACTCGATGACTATAATCACTGGATAAGGATTAAGTTAAATGATTTGTATTCTTTTCGAGTGTACCACAGATTATTTGTACGTTGAGAACTTCGTTCATGAAAAGGAGTACAAATTTCACAATAAATTTTCCTTCATGGCATCGTATTTCAGACCTGTCATTTTCGTTAGTGACCGGAGCCTCATCCACATTCACAAAGAATTCATCCGAAATTTTCTTGCACTTCACATAGCTGTAGTTGTAATTTATTTTCCCGTCTGAGTAATAGATTTCTATACCTGAAAATAATATGTTCATAAAGAATCACAAAGCAATACAGTTATATATCAAGAATCATGAAGAAAAGAAAAAATGGGACATTCTTTAATCACGTGCAAGTTTCGCTTAAGCGGAGATGAAAGGCCTTATACCTACCACGTTAAATTAATGTACAGTCGTGGAAAAAAACAGTAAACACTCCCTACTAACTCGGCAATACATTAATGTAAAAAAAAAAAATAATGGTACCAGACGATTGGAAATAAAATCTACTTTTAAATGATGTATCTAAAATTTGCTTAGGGGTCATCTACATATCAAAACTAACCCAAATTTCGTTTTTGTAAATAGCACTATCCAAGTTTGACACCATAAATGATTTCTAAAACCTTCAATTAGCCTAAAAACAAATTTTCTTGAAATTCGTACGATTAGTTTCCGAGAAATTAATTATTTTAAAACGAGCTTATTTTAGGGGCTGTATCCAAATTGAAGTTCGATACTCGATTGTTGAAATGCTGCAGAATGACAATGTCACTTCTTTTAATTTATTATTTCTTACCAATATGACCATTTCAATCCCTTAATATATTTCGACCATTGCCAGTTCAAATGTTTCAATAAAATGACTAAAATATATTTTTTTTCAAATTATGCTTTTCTCTGTATCAGTGGTTCACAATGTGGGGCTGCGCCCCACCGGGGGGCAATTTGACATTTTAGGGTGTCAATTTCAACTTTGTAACTCACCCATTTTCTGTGAGGTTTTTTGGGAAAGTAATCTTTAAGACTAGAAATAAAAGTTATGTATTCAAAATTAATAATAATAATGTTTTTTTCTAAGATGTTCCGAATCAAAAGCTTAAAATAAAAGCAACACCAGAATAATTACATAAGCAAACTTTAAAAATAGTTTAAAACCCTTTTTAATTAAACAAAAATTGATTTTCTGCTAGTTTTTTAGCATTATATTATTTTTACTAATGTATGGTCTCTGAAAAGAGTCTTTTTTTATGGGGCACACCCCGGTAGCTTTTTCGCCTTTTTCCTTCTTTTTTTGGAACTAATGGAATTTTTTTCTTTATTTTAAAATTTTTTTTCTTTTTTCTTTTCTTTTTAAAATCATGTTATGCTAGTACTTATGTACTTTGTTACTTTTTGTTATTCTTTTCTTTTTTTCTTAAAAGTAATTTTATTTTGTAGCTACCAGCCACGTCTAAACATTATTTTTTAAAGGCTCCCTAATGCCCTTGCAACGCAATCACCTCTCCACTGGATGTAAAGTTGCAACGAAACTAGGTAATCCATTCAACTGCCAACATTGTTCCATTTTTTCATTAATATTTAATTTTTTTTTCGGGTTAATGATCTAATTTACAATTTTTTCAACTTTTTCGATTATTTATGGAATGAGATTTGTATATCTATTTGCTCTGCTGCATGCAACATGGAGAAACTTTTATACGTAAAACTACTTAAAAGTATATCTAAATTTTACTGTTTTGAACCTATTTAAACCTAAAAAATATTTGGAATATCTAAACGTGGCATTATAAACTTTATAAATCTTAATGCTTCTTGTGTATTTTGTTATTCATAGAAAAAATTGTACGTTCTTTGTTATCAATTTTAATGCTAAATGTGAGTCTCTCCAGAATTTTGTGAAGATAAAAATGCGGACCGCATAACACTTTTGTTAAATATTTAGATAAGTTGGAAAGGCACAACAAAATTCTTTTGTGCATAAAAGTGAAGATGTATCGCCTCATTTATAGAATTATGTTAAAAACACATTTATGATAAAAAAAATTCATAATTTGATAAGTTAAAAAAATGCGAAATGAATAATTGTCAAGGCTCTTTTAGGCTTCCTTCAGGTTAATAGACTTAAGTTTAAAATGATAAGATATATCTGTTACAGAATTTGTGTGTGGGAAAAAGGAGGAGGGCAACGCGATTTAACAGATGCTACGGTGGGACACGGAAAATAAAAGGTTGGGAACCACTGCTCTATATCATAGACAGCGTTGCCGCATCTGGCAGACTTTTTATTTAGCCATTCTCAATTCTCACTAGTTTGTTTTAATAGTTAATTTTGCTTTATAAGATGATAGACACACTGCAAATAGAAGCGTCTTAAATTTAGACACATATGTGACTGAAAAAGAAATTTAGACACTTAAGTGTCTTAATCTGAAAATTCAGACATTATAGATGTCTTAATTTAAGATACATAAGTGTCTTACTATGACCATGGTGTAAACGAACTGAGAATAACGTCTAAAATATCCGCAAACGTCTTATTTTAAGACACTTCATTGCTTTAAACATGTCTTAATTTAAGACCTTTTGATTCTTCCGACGCAATAACCACCAGGGGGCACTAGCATTCCCAGTTGCGCATGCGTTTTAGATGTCTTCGTTCGAAGTGGTATACGTTGTAATTCAAACAAAGTTTGTTTTTATGTACGCGTGTATTTTAATTCGTTTTTTGCGAAATGTGAAGTACTGCGATTTTAATTCGTATTAACTTGGATTATTTATTTATTGAATACATACATCTGACGTGTGTGCTTGACATCAAATGTCTCTCAGAAGCTGTCGTCGATATAAGGGCGGGATAGACACAGAACAGGAGTAGACGACGGTTGAAGATTACACCCGGAAATTCTACAAAGCGTGTGCAATGGGCTTAGTGTTAACTCGTATTAATTTATATCAATAATATGGTGTTATTCATCTTCGTTCTGTCGAAGCTGACAAAAAAAAGAAACTTTTGTCTGGCGGGTCCTGTTTTGAGGATGAAACATCTCATTCTTTAAATATGGCTAGTCGGATGTATTATGGGATTACCTTTTAAACTGATGAAAATCTTTCTCCCTCACTGTGGTTGTGGTAGTTTTAAAAATTTCAAATCGGGGAATATTTCTTACCTCTTGCAAACAGCGATTGAAGTAAGTGTTATAATTTCTTTATAGTACTAAAATTAGTGTCTTTTATGATTTTATTTATTGTACTAAACAAAATCTTACATGAAATTTAATTAGTTTTGAATCTTTTAGCAAAAAAAACACTAATTCTAGAAGTATATATTTTTAAATTTATGACGTTGTCTTTTATTACAAATTATGTATTATTTATTCTCATCTTTTTTCTCAAATTTAAAGTAATAACATCACTAAAAAAATTGCATATTTAAAAGTTAAGTTCATTCTCTTGTTTTGTTTTGCTTTCAATATGGCAGTTCTTAGTTTCAATGGATCCGGATTGAGATCCCGGGATCCCGCTTTAATTTTAACCCCGAAAATCCTGGAATTTTTTCTGGAAAATTCCGGGATTTTCGGGATTGCCTTTTTTTTTTCCATTGAACAATATTCAGCTGAAAGTAAAAAATATATTTATAAACTTTCGCTTTTGGAAAAGAAAATCAGTTGCTTTTCATGAAATTTATATATAATTGAAAATGAATGTTTATCTCAAGTATTTCTTAGATATATTTCTAAAGCTATTAAATCTTTTAATGTGTGAAAACTTTTGAATTGGAAACATAGAAGTAAGCCAGTCAGGAAAAAGGAAATCATTTGTTTATTTAGATTTCGCTGCATGTGTGGATTCGAAGGTCATTTTCCAATTAGACTTTACTGATAAGCATCGCAAGTTTGTATCATAGTGATATCATGTGCTAACTTTTTTTTTTTTTTTTTGCTTTAAAGATGTCTTGTTTAGTAGCTCATAGGAATGATAACAATAAGCCCATGTGGCAATATAAATTTTTAAAAAATGTAATTTTTAAATGATAAGGATTTTTATTTTTTTTTTCGGGGAGGGGGGGGGGGGATTTTGTATGAAATTTTCGTAAAGTTGATACCTTAAATCTTGCACTGATTATAATGAAAGTTTTGAACTTTTAGAGTAGGACAAGATTAAAAAACACAAAATATAAATAAACAAAATACCGAAGTAATTTTTTTCTCAATATTAACCCTTTGCATTCGAGGGCTCCGGAGCGGAGCCATTTAAAATTTGTCTTCAAACTCGAGGTCTCCGCTACGGAGACAATGCAAATAATTTTGTGATATAATGTAATCTTGGCTTTTCTAAACAGGTATCACAAAATTATTTGCATTGTCTCCGTAGCGGAGCCCTCGAGTTTGAAGACAAATTTTAAATGGCTCCGCTCCGGAGCCCTCGGGTGCAAAGGGTAAAGTAGAATATTTATTTATTTATTCATAGTTAAATAGCCGTTGTGATTATCATCTGATATATATGTAAAATTGCCTATGTGGCAATATAATATTTTAAAAAATCTATTTTTAAATTATATGAAGTAGAGTAGGACAAGATTATAAGAAATATATATATTTATCCACGTACTTTAAAAGCCCTCAATAGCCCTTGCCGCTGAATTTGTACGATAATCGGAGATGTCTGCTTTTGTGAGGTAAAAATATACAAATATGTATGCCATGCCGATTAAAAAAGTATTCGCTAAATAGATGTTTCAGAATAGCTATTCGAGAATGTCCATTAACCTCCACAACGGATACTCCCGAATACCGGACATCTCAATTGAGATAACAATAATGCAGGGTTGCATTTTTTGCAAAAGAACTTCTTGATTAAAGAATGGGCATACTGGGCCGTGCCCCGCCCCCCTACGATTTTAGTGCCCACAAATTTGATGTGCAATATTTGTAAAGCTTATATTTTAAATCTGTTTCGAAATTGTATTGATTATAATCAATATTTTGAACTTTTAAAGTAAAATAAGATTAAAAATAAAACAAATTTTAAAAATCTAATATTTAGATAAATATTTTTTGTTTTAATCTTGTTCTACTCCTGAAGTTCAAAATATTGATTATAATCAGTAAAATGTCGTAAAAGATTTAAATTATCAGCTTAACAAAAATTGCGTACCAAAATTGGGAGCACCAAAAAAATCAGGTTGTAGGGTGGAGGGGGGGGGGAGGGGGGGGGGCAGGACCCCTGCCAAATATTTTTCCAGGATTCAACGTGGTCAAACATGGCTACGTATGATGCTTACAAAAAAATGGATGCTATTAAGACGTTTGAAGTGTCTGAAATTCAGACACGAAAAGTGTCTGAAAAAATTCAGACATTTTAAAATGTCTGAAAACTGAACACTCCGTTTCAGACACTTAAGTGTTTGAATTTCAGACATTTTAATTTACAGTGCATACCATAAATAATAATAAAAAAAATTACCGCTCAAAAATTTTTAATGCGAATTTAATATTTCTAAACGAAAAAAAATACGCCATATGTGGCAACAATGATCATAGACTGCTCATTAAACCATCATTTTAAAGTTTTGAAATCATAATTCGAAAACTACTTGGAAGAAAAATTTTAAATTGAGAATTCGCATCAAGCATGACATAATAAATATAAATCTATAAAAAAAATTGTGGGTTGCAATTCATAATTTTTTGAATATTAATTTCATAATTCATATTATAATATTTTTAAATTACAAATTCCATGTATTTATATTTGGTTTTTTTTTAGTATTATAACCTCACAAATAATTATCACATTAGGATTATAATTTCAGGAGATAATAATAAAAAATATGAAAACGTATTTTAACAGCTCTAAATTTCGAATGTTTATAATTCAAAACTTATCATCAAAATGATTTGAAATTTAACTTTCAGGCATAGTTTGAATAGAAGACTTAAAATATGTTGTCAAAATTGGCTGTTGCAGCTGAAAAAAGTTTCGTCTGGTTTTGATTTGCAGATGGCCCCCTAAGCAAACTGCATATACATCATTTAAAAGTAGGCTTTATTTCCAATCGTTTGGTACCAGTAACTTACTTCTATTATAATTAATTGCAGAGTTGGTAGGGGTAGTTAGGGGTTGTTTACTTTTATTTTTTACCACTGTACATTTTCCCGGAAACTACCAAAGATATTCACTAGAATTTTTACTTTATTCCATCTTCAATAGAAGAAAGTATTGTAATCGAAATTTTTTTCACTTCCGGTTTTCTACGGGTTTACATGTTTTAAGGATGAGAGATCCCAAAAACATGTTTATACAAAATGTGTATCTGTGTGTCAGTGTGTCGCCGTTGCTCCATCGAAAAGTGTATGATGATATACATAGAATTGAGCGAATTTTTCTGTGTATGTTTTTCGCTTTGGCAAGCAAGTCCTCCTTGAATTTGGAAATATTCCACCAGAAATTGGCGCTGTAATAGCGGTGTCTGTGCCATTTTCATTATTGTATCATCGAAACGTGTATGAAGTGATGCATAGAACTCGACCAAATTTTTTGTGCATGTTTTTGGCTATGGAATGCACCTGCTCTCTGAATTTGAAAAAATTGCAGCGCTATAACAGCATTTTTTGTTATTTTCGTTATTGTACCATCGAAATATGTATAAAGAATAGAATTGTATCCAATTTCTAGAATTTGGAAATATTTTGCCTGAAAGTGATAGCAATTTTTGTATAATTTTCTCGATTTGTCGTAGTTTTATTGTCCATCGGCGGTTCTTGCAGTGACGAGATCTCGCGTCCTGTTAAGTCTCACTCGCAAACAGCTGATGTACAGTAGAATACACAGAAAAAATGTTTTGTTGAAATTACTAAATTTTGGTTCATATAGCTCCATCCAAATAGTTTGGTTGGAATGACCAAATTTTAGATGGACTAACCAAACGATTTTTGTTGAATTAACAAAATAATTTGGTTATTCTAACTAAATTTAATCATTCTAACCAAAATATTTGGATGAAGCTATATGAACTAAAATTTAGTAATTTCAACAAAACAGTTTTTTCCGTGTAGCGAAAAAATATTGATTTTAATAAATATTATGATCGAGATTAACTCGTTTTCACTCCGATTATTTGACTGAAGCAGAAATGTAAGATAAAAATAAAGTTGGTATAGTATTGTACTAATAATATTGACATCTGTAACTAGTTTTTGAAATATTAAGAAGCATAAGATATAAGAAAGTTTTGGGATTAGCTCATCTAATTAGTTTTATATACATAATACATATTATTCGTAATAAAGTAAAGTCAAATTCAAAACCAAATATTCTTTGCTTTAAAAAAACTACTTTTAAATAACAAAAAAATTTCATTTCCCCCCCAAAAAACTTAATAAAACGTTTTTACACATTTTGGTAGCAAAAGTTCACTTCGAATTGATCAGGGATAGGTGAAAATATGCCGGCAATATTACAGACAATAACATGTAATAGTTTCTATAAAATCGTACATTGACAGTGGGTGGGCTGATGGAGCTACAGCCCTCTCCGAAATTTATAGAAAATGTCGTTTAAATACAAAAGTTCATCAAAAGATAGGTTTTAATCTTAGAAGACTTCTGTTTTAATATTCCTTCGTTTTCAAGTCTTGAAATATATGGGTTTATTTTTTTTAAATAAATGTAAGTAACATTGCAATATTAATAAACCCCTAAATAATAGTTACCTATATCGTTGTATATTTACACGGAATATGTATTTGTACTGAATACCATTAAACACGTTTTTTACCTCATTGCTTCGTTCGGAATTGATCTTGGCTCAGTACTTGAGAGAGAGAGAGAGATTCCCGCCATTATAAAATGAATTATCTGTCCTCTACACCAACTACTAGTCATACCAACAGGGCCCGACATGGACTGTTTGGGGACCTGGGGCAAACATTACTCGGGGGGGGGGGGCTTCTATGTTTTGATATTTTTGGTGATTTATACTGAAGTGACTAAATCTAAACTTCATACCTATTGTATGTATGCATACATTTAGTACAAACTACTATTCATATCTATATACAGAATAGTACAAGAAAGATAACTTTAAAGAAACTATAGAATGCACTTTTTTTTCGTTTATAGGAATATAAGGATAAATGTGATCTATTAAAATGTAAATACAGTTCTTTCAGGCATTATTGGCTAATTGTGTTAATACTTTTCTACTTAACTTAATCTTTGATTCAACGAACATGCATTTAGGCGATTCCGTCATTTGGAAAGGTAAGTGGTGGCATGATTTTAATAATTGTAGCAGCAAATTTCAATACTTGTTATGTTATTACTGCGTTCCTCATGATGCCCTAAAGTACTTTGGTATAAAATTTCCTGTTATGACAAATTCTTTTAAACAGAAAGCAACAGATAACAGATGCGCGAGATTATAGTACTTTCTAAAATTAAAGTTTTGTATTTAAAAAAAAAAAATCTTTATGAAATCAGAAAGGAAGAAATTAAATATCAAAAAATGAAACACCTTTTATTTAGAATATGTGAAATCCCATTTTGTAAATAAGAAGATCAATTTAACGGCTTGATTAACAGCAAAAAATCGGGCAAGGAGAAGAGAGACCCCTTAAATCTGAAACAAAAGCATATTTGTCACTTTTCGCCATTTTTCATCATTTAGTTTTCCTCTAATGAAACATACCGGCTATCCTAAAAAGGACTGACTGATTTTAAAATTCAATAACTTGCAAACGGTGACAGATATTTTAAAAAATTTGCAGAAGGGTTATGCATGAGGTCAAAAAATTTTTTACAGTGATTTTCGATTTTAGTTCGTATTACAAATAATAGATGGCGCTGCGATCAATAAACGCTAAATTCAGGCTCGATTTTCGGTACTTCGGGACCCACTTAATATATTTTAATCTCCTTTTTCCGCATGTAATAAGAGAAAGGCCCATAAATCGAACCTGTATTTAGCGCTTATTGCTTACAGCGACATCTATTGTTTGTAATTCGAACTAAAATTGAAAATCACTATAAAAAATTTTTTGACCTCATGCATAACCCTCCTGCAAAAATTTTTTAAATATTTGTCACTGTTTGCAAGTTATTAAATTTTTAAATCAGTCAGTCCTTTTTAGGACACCTGGTATCTGCATTTGCGGGCCAACCTCAAATCAGTGGGGGCCCGAGGCAGTTGCCCAGCATGCCTCTGCACACCAAGGCCCTGCACATCAAGCGTTTTATTTATAGTCCAAAACATCAATTATAAATAATTAAATGGAGTTTTCCGTTTTGTCTCAATTGGAAACGAGCATCTCAGTTTGTTGGTCTCGGAAAGAACATTTCTCTTTTTTCATGTTCAACGACCCAGTTTAATAAGGAAATTTTCTGTTTATTCCGGTATAATTCACGATTTCCACAAAAATAGGAACATTCCGCTAAAAGGCAGACGTTTAATATCAAATTACCCGTATATACATACACTGTAAAAAAAATCCGTCAATATACACAAACTTTTCCGTAAAATTTTACGGAATAGTTTCATCTTTCTAAGAAAACAGTACAATTTCCGTAATCCATTGTGCGATTATAAATCCGTATAAATTCAGTAAGTCTTCCGTAAATTTTACGGAAGTCTTACTGTATCGCTTTCAAAACAGTACAATTTCCGTAAATGATGTTTAGAAATAACTGACATGTTTGGAAAGTGAAGGAATTAATTATTGTATGCACGGACGGATCCAACCCTTAATTTAGAGGGAGGAGGGGGAGAATTATGTCTCTTTTTGGGGGGGAGGGTGGGGGTAACACCATTTCATGATCAATTTTTTTATTGAAGGCTATTCCCAAATTAAAACTGATGATTTTTTTTATACTTTCGCGAATTCATTTTCATTCATAAATACAGAAAATTTGCATTAGTATTCGTAAGTATATATACAGTAAATTCTGTCTAAGGCGGTCTCTGTGCAAGCCGGAAATCTGTCTACCGCGGAAAATTTTCCAAGTCCCGCCGAACCCATAGAAAATTACATTAATTCATGCTGCATAAGGCGGAATCTGTTTAACGCGGATACGGAAATGATTTGAAGATTTCACCGAAACCAAAATTTTGCATAACGCGGAAAAAAGGATATTTTAATAATGAAAGTCATTTTGTTTGTCAAACTTTAAAACTGTCAAATACTTTAAAATCAAATACTCAATTTCGAGCATGTTAGTTAAATTGTGTAACACTTCGAAAATGTTAATTCAAAAGAACAGAAACTGTTTAATTTTTAAGGAATTCTAGCTTATGCCGTTTTTTCCTATACAAAATTGCATTTAAAAGTTATTATTTCTAGTAGAATGCACATTTATCAACATATATATTTTTTAAAGTACAATATATTATACTTTAAGGTTGTACTCAAATACAACATGATACCGTTCTGTCTCATTCTCTAAGTTTATTGTTTTTTGTGCGTGTAAACATCCTATTCGCATGCATTATAGCAGTACTAAGAAATTGAATAGCGTTTCTCATTTATTTATAAAGACAAAGGATCTTTCAGAATTTCAGATTTCAACCGATTTTTGAATAAGGAAAATCAATGAAAGAACGTTATCGGCAAGGGATTTTTTTTTCTTTTTGTGGGGGTGAGGGAGTTTTTTTGAATATGCCGGAATATTGTCTACCACGTAAAATTTTCTCAGTCCCGACCGATTCCGCCTTACACAGAGTTTAATGTATATATATATTTCATTCAGATACCAAGAAATCGGAGCATTTCCCATTTTCTTATAAATGCGAAGAATGATTCAGAAATGTTGTCAAGTTAGCATTTTAAGCCAATTTTCAGAGCTTGAGAGCCACAGAAATGTCGTCATGAGGGAGCAATTGGCATTCGCGCCGGTAACTTTTGTTTAAAATGCCAAATTTTATGGAATTTTTGGAAAGATTCTTTGCTTTTATTGAAAAATGGAAAACACTTTTTAATCACATAGTTTCAGAATAAGTGCAGTTGCAAATTTCTTGAGATAAATAATATTTTCACGGATGTATCAAAAATTACCTAATTTTGATTTGAGTAGAGCTTTAAAGAGCCAGGGAGATTTAGATTGTTGAACGTGGATTGGGGGGGGGGGGGGGGGGTCATGACCCTTGGATCCGCCACTGGTTGTATGTACTTGTCTTACAGTGATATTATTTTCAATGAAACTCCAATATTGGCTAAATGTGGCTGTATATTGAAAATATATCCAATGATTACCAAATGTGTCGGTTTTACGTGGGTTTTCAAGTAAAACCGCTAAAAGTTTTGGCGTCATCTATGCATGTACATTTAAACTATATAGTATTTTACTGCAATATTTTTCTTTCTGTCTTTCTTTTTAAATAAAAAGTTTTATAATTGTTTTTAAGTTTTCGTTTTACAATATTTAAAAAAAAAACTGATATTTAAATAAATTTCATTAATTCTTTTTAAGTTTTAGACAGTTGAGAAGGAAATGTTACAGTTTATATTTCATAATGATTTTAAAATAATACTTATTATTTTAAAAAAAAAAATTTGAAAAACTCTATTTTTAATTTTAATATTTTTTAATCTATTCACTTTAACGGATTCGCACATAAAACTTAAAACATATCTGAAATATAATAACAAAATTATAGATGTATATACAAATAAATGAATAAAAATAATAGTACCAATAGTTAACAATAAAATTTTTAAAATCTTGCAAAAAAGAAGCAATTATTACTTATAATACATTCTTTCATGCACGTAATATTTTAAAGACTAATTTTTTTCTTTTTATAAAGCATGAAATTAAAAAGCTAAATTTTCAAAATTATGGAAATATTCAGAATTGTACACTCAATTGAAAAATTATCTCCAACGAAAATACGTTCCTTGTTTAACATCGTGCCTTTACTTCATAAAAAGCATCTGAAATAAGTAACGATATTTGGAAACGTAACTCGTGTCCCCATGGCATAGTGGATAAGAGCGCTAATCTGGAAGAGGCCAATTCCCCAGTTCGATCCCTCTCTAGGTAAGTGTTGTTTCATTACTGTTATTTGAATAAGTTAAGATATGCTGCCTTGATAAACGAGTCCGTTGAAATTCATAAAGATGCAAGTTTCTCAAAAAGTTCTATGATTTTTTTTTTTTTTTTTTTTTTTTTTGCCTTTGAAACAAAAAATTTTAAATACGGATATATGAAGAAAAAAAAAAAAAAAAAAAAAAAAAAAAAAAAACGGAAAAATTTTGTGTAAAAACGGAAAATTTTCTGGAATTTACGGGAAAAAAAATTTCCGTTAAAAAACGGATATAGTACTGGCGTCTAGATTGGCAGTACTATTTCCGTTTTTTAACGGAATTTCTTTTTTACAGTGTACTGTTTTTTTTTTTCAGTGAAATTCATGAACAATTTCAGATTTCTGAAAAAATAATAACACGGAAGTGAGGTATCACGCTTGATTTTACGAAAGATGGCTCTTCTAGCATGTCTAGAAATGAAAACGACCTAGATAGGTCTCTAATTCAGGAAAATTCATTTTAACAAGGTGAAAGAAATTCAGTACTAAAAATGGTATTAAAAATTAAAAAGAGTTTCAACGATTTTCGTGAAATAAGCCTTGAACAAACTAGTGCTCTATTTAGTCTAGAAGGTGAATTTTCTGAAATTCTTTAGAGCCGCTTTCGAGATACTCCATTATCATGTTGATGATGAATAACCAATAATATTGGCTCGAACTTTGATTACGTAAGAGCAATTAACTAGTTGGATGTGCCAATTCCAAAATTTTCTTCTATCTCAACAGTTACGGGGTTAATACTGCAATTTTATTAGTTCAATAGTAAACCAACTTTGTTTTTCATCCTAAATTTCTGCTTCAGTCAATGAATTGGAGTAAAAACGAGTTAAACTCGATAATGATAGGTTTCCGAGCCGGCTTAGCCGGACGCGAGTTCTCGTCGCTGCACGAGCCACCGGTGGACAATAGAATTACGAAAAATAAAGAAAAGTATACAAAAATTGCTATAACAACTCCCCTTTCCGGCGGAATATTTCCAAATTCAAAAAAGACCTGCTGGCCATAGTAAAAAACATACACGAAAAATTTCGTTCAATTTTATGCATTACTTTATACACATTTCGGTGGTACAATAATGAAAATCGCACAGACATTGCTATTATAGCGTCCCCTTCGGGTGGATATTTTTAAAATTCAGGGAGGACCTACTGGCCATAGCCAAAAACATACAAAAAAAAATTGGTTCAATTCTATGCATAACTTCATACACTTGTCGATGGTACATTAATGATAATGGCACAAAATTGTTTATTACAGCGCGTCCTTCAGGCAGAATATTTCTAAATTGAAGGAGGTCCTTTTTGCCACAGCCAAATACATACAAAAAAAATTTGGTTCAATTCTATGCCTAACTTCATTCAATTTTCGGTGGTAGAATGACGACACATGGGCAGACAGACATTTTGTATAAACATGTTTTTTGGG
Organism: Maratus speciosus; assembly: GCA_963932465.1. Taxonomy (NCBI): domain Eukaryota; kingdom Metazoa; phylum Arthropoda; class Arachnida; order Araneae; family Salticidae; genus Maratus; species Maratus speciosus. Next base: position 12,251 of record CAWVRF010000966.1, on the reverse strand, counting down.
GATCTTTGACCCCTAAATCGTGTAAATCCGTCGAAAACTGGAAGTCGAAAAAAATTTCGATTACAATACTTTCTTCTATTGAAGATTGAATAAAGTAAAAATTCTAGTGAATATCTTTGGTAGTTTTCGGGAAAATGTACAGTCGTAGAAAATAAAAGTAAACACTCCTAACTAACTCTGCAATTAATTATAATAGAAGCATGTTACTAGTGCCAAACGATTGGAAATAAAGTCTACTTTTAAATGATGTATATAAAACTTGCTTAGGAGGCCATACACAAATCAAAACCAGACCAAACTTTGTTTTTTTAATGGCAACACCCAATTTCAGAGGGGTTCCGTACAATGAGTATATGAATTATTAACTAAATTATTTAAAAAAATGTTGCTACAAGAATAATAAGACTTTGTATAAAACTATGCAATGTAGGGCTGGGTATAACTGTATATACTAAAAATGTATACCATAAAAGTACCATAAATATACCATAAAAGTTCAAAGGGATATGCAATCTAAATAATATCAAATATTGCTATTCTGTATAACTCTTTTTTTTGTGTTATCCAAATCTGTTTATTGTGAACTGAATACGGTACTGACAATACAGTTGTACTTATTTAACCCCTTATGCTCTGGCTGTGTGAGCGGATGTATGTCCCCAGCACAGCTACCAACATTCATGCTTTTTTCTTACCAAAAAAAAAATTAATAGAAAAAGAACACTCGCAACAATGGGGGTACGCAGATATAAATGACAGGGGTGAAAAACTTACAGATTTTCTACTCCTAAACTCGCTCTTTGTCCAAAACCCTCCAGGAGCACCAGCGTCTTTTAGTACAATAAGGGGACAAAAGAAACTAGAGGGCTGGCCAGATTTAACAATAGCTACAACAAAACTAGGGACTGAAATTACAGATTGGGAAGTGAGCGATGATGAATCGGGCAGCGACCACAAGTATATTAAATTTAAACTTCAGTACGATAACACTAACTATCAAAGACACAGGTTAGAAACGAAATACGGAAAACACGCTAAATTTGAGAAAACAATAAAACAAATAAGAAATATATTAAAGATCTTAAAAGAATAACAAACACAGACCAGTTAGATAATATAACCTTAAGACTCCAAAACGAAATTAAAACAATAGCGTTTAAATGTTATAAACAAAGGAAAGCACCTGTCATAACAGCGCCGCAATGGTGGACGCAAGAGATTAAGATAGCAAGAAACAGGGTCAGAACGTTTAGGAGAAAATTTCAAAAACAAGAAGACGGGGAAAAAAACAGAAATTACACATCGAATACAAAAAAGAAAGGGCAAAACTTAAAAAAATAGTACAAAAAGCTAAACGCGATTCATGGAAGAAATACTGTGAAGAAGTTAAAAATACATACGGACCACAATACAAGATAGCGTCGGGTAAGAAAACATGCCCATCACGGTTAGTCAATATCCTGCCAGACAACAAAGAAGTCATAATTAAAAATACACTAAACCACTTCATAAATAGCCTTTACTTAACAGACCCAAAAATAGAACATAAATTAACATCGAAAAAGCCAAGAGAAGAAGAAGAAAACCCCCCTGCAATCACGCGACAAGAGATGAACAGGATAATTAAAAACATTAAACAAAAGAAAGCCTCTGGTTTCGACTATATTGATTATAACCTAATAAAACGAATTCACAATGCAGCCCCACAACTTCTTTTAACATTATACAATACTTGCCTCCACTTTAACTATTTTCCAAAATCTTTCAAAATAGGTACAGTGGTTCTGTTCCACAAGAAAGGTAAAGACCCTAAAGACCCCAAAAATTATAGACCAATCAGCCTATTACCGGCATTCAGTAAAATTTTAGAAAGAATAATACACGGCAGAATATCCCACCACCTAACAGTAAACAAATATTGGAGCGATAAACAATACGGATTTAAAAAAGGGATCTCGTGCGAACATGCACTTAATAATCCTATAAAAACAATTAAACAGGATAAAATACAGGGTTACCAAACACTACTCATAGCATTGGATATAAAGGGAGCATTCGATAATATCAGATGGCCTATTATATCTGAAAACCTTAAGCAATCCCCCAATCCAATTTATTTAACAAACTGGATATTGAGCTTCCTAAAAGACAGGTACGTCACAATCGAAGAAAACGGCATTATTTTAACAAAGCAGACATTCGGGGGCTGCCCACGAGGCAGCTGTCTCGGGCCTTTGTTGTGACTGCTCATAGCAGATACGGCTCTCAAGAAAAATTGGGGAATTAACGTAAGAATACAAGCATTCGCGGATGATTTTATAATAATACTTAGAGCAAAAATAAAAATCAAATTAGTTAAACTAGCTAACAAAATAATCAAAGAATTCAATGAATGGATTACAGGAAATAAACTAACGCTAAACTGGGATAAAACAGAACTGCTGTATCTAAACAGAACACACACAAGGAATCTTCCAACAGAGGACACATATAAAATAGAAGACATAAAATTCAATGACAAAGTACTCGAAGGAAAAGAGCAAATAAAATACTTAGGAGTCATAATACACAAAAACCTCAACTGGCTAGCGCATTGCCAAACACAAGCACCAAAAATAAGAAACACATTCAACATGTTGGGAGCAATGGCATCCAGGAACTGGGGCTTAAAACCAGAAATTATTAAAACTTGGTATAGGACAGTAGTTGAAACGACACTAACTTATGCCGCCCCTATTTGGGGCCACAACCTGAATACAAGGAGCAAGGAGGTATTATCCTCTTGCCAGAGACACTTCCTACTGTCCATTGTTAAGGCATATAAAACAGCCCCTACCGCGGCCCTTCAGGTACTTGCAGGCCTGATTCCAATACACCTAAAAGTAAAATACGAAGCAACATACGGTACAGTATCAAGACTGAGAGAAAATGTAAACCTCCATGGAACAACAATAAATCACACGGACTATACAAAAACAAATAAACGTATGGAATACACACCCCGCAGAAACAATCGAACCAAGAATAAGACACAACGTCAAAGACATAAATATCTACACAGATGGCTCAAAATTGGAATCAGGAGCTACGGGTTCGGCATTCGTAGCCTTCAAAAATGAACAAAAAATTAAATTGTGGTCAGCACCTTTAAGGAAGTTTAATAGTGTTTTTCAAGCCGAACTACTGGTCATACTACAAGCAGCATATTGGGGCAACAGCACAGGGATGGAATACAGCATACGCTCGGACTGCATGTCAGCCATCCAAACATTAAGCAAACCATTTAACACCACACAACTAGTAAATGATATACAAGAAGCAATTAAACTCTCAAATAATAGGTTCAAAATTAGCTGGGTTAAAGCACATGTGGGCATCCAAGGAAACGAGGATGCCGACGAATTAGCCAAACAAGCAGCAGAAAATAAAATAAAAGAAATTCCATATAACTTAGAAAGACCAACAACAAACCTTAAAAAAACAATTAAAGAACTAATTATTAAACAGTGGCAGTTCGAGTGGGATTACGGGGACAAGGGCAGGACAACATATCAATACTTCCCAAAAGTAAGTACAAACAGACTAAGGAGTTGTAAATTACTCAGCCAGATATACACGGGACATGGAGCATTCCCAGAATACTTACACAGATTCAAGCGCAAAGATGAGCCAAACTGTGCATGCGGGCAATTGGGAACCCCAAAACACTTTCTAACAGCCTGCCCACTAACACAACCACACCATCTGATTCAAATCACAGCAAACAACGAGCAACTTTGGCATAATCAGCTAGCAAACAATAAACATGTACAAAACAAGGGCAAAGCAGTTATCAGATGGTTAATAGAAAACATAGACTCCATCTCTCAATAAAACATAAAAGAACAAAGCTAAACACATACCATCCCAGCGGACATCGCCACCCCAAACTAACTAACTGCCTTATTTTCAGGTTTAATATATATATATTTTAAAAAAAAAAAAAAAAAAAAAAAAAAAAAGGTCCGAGTTTAACTATTAAGTTTACCGCGGCCGCAGGTAAAGGAACCTTTTACTTGCAAAAAAAAAAAAAAAAAAAAAATCGATTTATCGCACTTCTGAGAGGTGGAAGTCATTTATGATGAACTGATAGATACGGCTCACTCACACAAACCCAACGAATCATCGGAAGATAGTTAAGTGGATAAGGAAAAGATGTGTTTTAAATGAAACAGAGAAGCCAACTACATGCTAAATCAAGCCAACTACAACAAAGGAGAAATTATAACGATATATCTTGTGAAAACAGTCATCATAAAAAAATTGACGGACTAACGGCCATGGAACAAGCCCTACTCCAGTAGTGCACAAGCCTTTTCAAAAAGCTCGCAACAATGTTGCATAAATCGTGATAACAGCCATTAGGTTCCAATGGACTGATCGCCATGAGCGCATTCACGTATCAAGGTAACATACAAACAAAGGAAAATGAACCTGTTAAGTGATCAAAGCCAACTAAAAGGGTCACAAATTAAAGACCACAAGTCGTCAACCCATCAGCGGCAAGTTCGCAAAGTGACAAAACTTCAAATTTAGACATCCACCATTAATAGAGTAATAAAGAAAAACAACCTACGATAGAGACAAGCATCTCACGGTATGAGAGAAGCATATATCTAATCAAGGAAAAAGAAATGACCCACAAGAATATGTCAAAATATTAAAAAGACAACCACCACGACAGTGACCAAATACCAAGACAAGGAAACCTTCTCAGAAGAACAAGTCCACTGGGTGAGATAAGTATATTATACTAGACAAATATAATGAATTATTAAATTAAATGTTAATCTAGGTCAAACCCAACCCCCATAGCTTATGTCTAAGTTACAACCTCAAGCATCTAGCTGAATTAGAAATTAGTATATTAATCTCACGAGGTCAGCTCGTTAGCCTCCTATCAATTCCCTCCTAGCTAAGTAATAGTATGCCAATTCATAGTTAACTTGTCATAAGATAATATAAAAATAATAATAATAATTAATAAATAAAATCCTGATTCTAATATTAGAAATGATTACAAGATAAATTCATTTTAAATAGCCAGGCAATATTTAAGTAATCTAAAGTAAATTACTCTAGTTAGTTTAGTGTCACCTAGTGCTATAGGATAATATTAAAACAATATATATAATAAATGATAGTTAAGTAAATAGCTATAAGTAAGTTTTAAGTGTAATAACGTGTACAAGCTAACCCCTTTCCCTTTCAGGGTTTTTTTTTCTATTGACTACCGCCTCTTTATTATTCTTAGTTGCACATAGGCTATAGCCTGCACAAGCTACCGGACCCTCTCCAATGGGAAGTCTACGGAGTCAGTTTCTACGCGGTGGGGTACGGTAGATAGGCGGAGTCTCATCCCCCTGCATCGTTATGTTTGCATAGCATTTCGCCCCAAAATTAACTTTCGGTGCAACTTGTCTATCTGCGGCGCTCCATTTTTTTTTATTTATTTATTGCAACAAACATACGACTTGTGTGCTTGACATGAGAGCCCACTTATAAGTCGGAGACAAGATAGCACAAGGAAATAAAATTGTTTTAATACGATTAAATAATAATAATAATAATAAATGATTCACGTTCAATTAATAGCGAGCTCAATTTTAAATCTAAAATTTATTTCGTTGGTTCATAGGCAAATGACGACAATCTGGTTAATTATTTAAAATTCCTCTCTCGTCTATCGCTTAAAATTTTTAATCGCCAAAATGAACGAATCGCTATTGTTTGTTTACTTTAGTGGAATGAGATACCGAGTTTTAGCGGGGACTCTTTCTTTCTTTCTAACCGATGACCAGGCCCCTACCTGCCGGGATGCCCCAGCTTAACGGGTTTTAGTACCTGGCATCGGAGCGAAAGACCGCCTAGATAGGATGGCGATCGAGGCAATGATGTCAGGTTTATTGCCGCTTCGCGGCGGTTAGGCGGTCTTTCGCTCCGATGCCAGGTACTAAACCCGTTAAGCTGGGGCATCCCGGCAGGTAGGGGCCTGGTCATCGGTTAGAAAGAAAGAAAGAGTCCCCGCTAAAACTCGGTATCTCATTCCACTAAAGTAAACAAACAATAGCGATTCGTTCATTTTGGCGATTAAAAATTTTAAGCGATATTCGTAAAGCGAGTTCACGAGAGAGGAATTTTAAATAATTAACCAGATTGTGATTTTTATAGCTGTCAAATCAGGAGGCAGAATGCAGCTTTGTTCGTGACGTCATTTGCCTATGAACCAACGAAATAAATTTTAGATTTAAAATTGAGCTCGCTATTAATTGAACGTGAATCATTTATTATTATTATTATTATTTAATCGTATTAAAACAATTTTATTTCCTTGTGCTATCTTGTCTCCGACTTATAAGTGGGCTCTCATGTCAAGCACACAAGTCGTATGTTTGTTGCACAATAAATAAATAAATAAATAAAACAATTTATTTGCTATATTTCGAAAATATACTATTTGTTTGCACTATAACTTACATTTCCTGTTGATTCTGAGGTGGATATTACAATTTAGTGCTTATTTGATGATGAAAGAGCTGCATCAAATTTGTAACATGGAATTATACATAAATATTTTCTTTCAGATGTAGGCTACGAACATTTCTCAGTAAATTTTTGCAATTTAAATGATAAATTCACAGTTGTTTTGTTGACCCTGACGCTGGATCCCTTTTGTGTCGTATTAGCTGAAATGCGCCAATAGGCAGAGGACCCAATTACGGAAGATTACTTAATATGTTAAAATCTCCGCATTAGTGAACGTATTACAATTGATATTCAGACGGAAATGAAATAAAAAGCCTAAATGAGATAAGTGGTTTTTGACAAGAAAGATGAAATCATAACATCAAAAAATTACGAAATGCTGCCATGATCTTAAAGAATTTTTCATTTCTCGGTAAGAATCTACAGTTTTGGCGAAAGATTAAGTAAGTAAATTAAATTATAAATAACAGTAACATTTCGCAATTCTTAGCAAGCATTCAAGTGCGACCAAACTGGTCGCCAGAGGCGGCTAGTATATATATAAACAGCAATAATATGTTTAAAAAATTGCAGGAACCGGTGCGATATTTACCATGATTTCACGAACCGGAATAATATTGATCATAACTTCACGAACCGGAACATAGTTCCTGTTTTGTTCTGGTACATTTCGAACCCTGCACGTGGCTCTTACATAAATACCAATGGCTATTTCCATGAGCACTTGTAGTGTAAGTCACGTGCAACGATTTTTGGCTACCAGTATTGAAGAACTAAAATATGCGACTTATTTCATCAAAGATATCTCATTAATTGAATAAGGCGAAGCAAACCTTCTGAAAATAACGGTAGCCAACAAGAATAACAGTTATCAGCATTGTGACTTACATTACAAAAACTCATGGAACTACCCCTATATCTATTAACTTATAAGCTGTTGGAATATAAACTATACATTAAAAATAACAAACAAGTAAAAATTAAACTTAAAAAATCAAAAAATCCGACCAAACGACTATTGATCCAAACGACTTTTAAAATACTTCTTTATTTCATTAAAATTATTGTTGTAATTTGAACTGTATGTCTATGATTAACGGTTTAAAAATAAATATATTAAATTTAAAAAATCAAAAAACCCGACTGCGTAAAAAGCGAACTAGTTAATTATTTCTCATCAATGTGAAACTATTTTTATATTACTTATATTATTATACTATTTTTTTATTTACTTGTATTGATGACTTTTAAGTTGTGTTTAATTGTTAGTTCCCATCTGTAAACACTGTTTTGATAAGGCCTATAGATGTCTATGATGGTTAGAGTTGCAGTAAAGCTAGAGATCCTACCTACACAACTTCCAGGTTGTGTAATATTTAAACGCAGCTTCTGACTGTAAAATAGTTAATGAAACATCGTTTTCATTTTGAAAGACCTATCCAATGATATGCCACTCAATAGGGTGCGTAAAAATTTTTCGTCTCTAACGTCATTTGTATTTTACGGCCGCTCTTTTGAATTTATAAAAACAAAACCTAGTCTATAACCATCGGATGATTAAGACGAATCGATAGAGTCCTCATTCATTAAAATGCATCCACCCGTTGGGATGTTTCGAGGGTATAAAGAAATGCACATACCCAGATGCGCGTGAAACACATAACCCTTCTTGGCAGTCGGGTAAAAAGCTAAATATTCATATTAGCATAATTGTTTTAATTTGAGGACACAATCGCATTGTTAAAACAGCAGTAATATATACTGTCGGACCTCTATTTAATGAAATCGCTAAATCCCGAAAAAAGTTCATTATATGGAAAATTCGTTAAACAGGGAGTTACCTTTTAAAATACTTTAAACTACATAAAACATTCTAAGCCCATAAACACTAAATATAACTAAAAAAAGTAATTAATCACACTTTTTTTTTATAAATTATATCTATTTGTTTTATATATTTTACCCATCAAAAAGAAATCTGCAAGGGAAATAAGAATGAAACAAAACATTTTATTTTCAGTTAAAAAGAATAATTTTACATTACAATCACTTTTTTTTATTAAGGTCGATAAGTTGTCTGGAGGAATACCAAATTTTAAAGCAATATTCTTTTTCTTCAGGCCTTTATCCACCTCATCAAGATTTTTTTTTTTTTTTTTTTATGCCAAGAACTTTCGCTTTCACATTTTCAAGCAAAAAAAAAAAAAAAAAAAAAAAAAACGAAATTACCAGCACTACTGAATGATCTAGAAAACGACAGATTCTAGTTAAAGGACACGAGGCAGGCACTCCTTGGATGAAAAGGAAAGAATCACAGCGATTTTACTGCTCTCGGTGAGTTAGGTGCTGGTAAGACCTGTTCAGGATCATTGATCATCATAAAATGTATTAAAAGAAAAAAATAAGTTTGAAATGTCCAGTCATATTTGGACAAATAAGGGGGGGGGGGGAATTTAGATTCTAAGATAAAGTTCGTTAAATAGAGAATGCACTTCGCTTTTTGGAGGTTATTTTACGAAGAAATTCGCGAAATGTTCTTGGTCCCAAGGAATAGTTCGTAAAATAGAGAAATTCGCAAAATAGAGGTTCGTTAAATAGAGGTCCGACTGTAGAACGCCTGACCCGCACGTATTATGGAGTGACCCTTTAATAAGTTTTAAAATCTCTAGATTTAAAACCCTAGATCTAAGTAAATTGCCCGTATTTAATGCGGTTAAAGTTCTCCACATCTTAAATCCCAGACCTAAGTTATCTGCTCGTTTGAGGGCCATTCTATGAAAAACGGACAAAATGTCCTGCGCGTGGCACTTACAGTTCCTATCTCTATTGACTTCTAAGTTGTTAAAGTATAAACTATACATTAATAATAACAAAGCACCCTAGATTTTCACATTAGCATAGTCCTTTTAATTTGAGGATATAACAACATTGTTAAAATAGCGGTAATATGTGGAAAAGCTGCCCCACAGGTGACGTAAAATGGCCGAATGGTTGACAACAGACCTGAAAAAAAAATTGATTTTAAGTTGAGCTGAAAACTGTTTTTTTTTCAGACCAGTTTACATTATGGAATAGAATACGTTTATAAACAGCCTCGCAAAGTGAACATGAATTAAGCATATTGATTTTGACGAGTTACCAATAAAACTGACGTTGTTAAAAAAATTACCTGCAAACAATTCATCTTTATCACACTCTACAAGTGTGTACGAATGATCTTTCTGAAAATGTCTTGAACTTGTTTTAGATGACGACACATCTCGCATCATGATTGGTTCAACGCAATCTGTTGTAATATTCTCGCATGATAAAAAGTGATTACTTGATCTGAAAAGATACCATTAAAAAAAAAATTACATAATATTTACACAGATGTTCAAAAATTAAGCAGCAGAGACTGGATGCCATCGATTGTATAAACTGTTTGTTGAATATCTATATATATATTACGCTATCGAACGTGGTACAGAAATCGCAATTATTTTTAATTGTTTAATGGCAACGCTCGAATGGAACACATCTCTCTGGTTATTGGACAACAAGCACTTAATGAATCTCCATACCTATAAAGGTATTTGCCATAGGCGGGGGGGGGGGGACCTGTTCTGTCGCCAGATGCTGCCAATTTTTTTGCCAACTTGGCGAAATATCGCAAATTTGGCAACCAAAATGAGTCGCCAAAAGTGACGCCAACGTGGCGATACCTCTAAAATTTCGCCAAATTACCATAGACATCCTTTGCAAATCAATAGGGCTTACTTTCTTACAGAAAATAACAAATTGAAATGTTTTAATGCAATAAAAACTAATATTAACTTAAGAGATGTTAATGTTAATGATATTTAAAGGAGTCCAAGTAAATTAAATTATGAATAAAAGTAACGTGATACAATGCTTAGCATGCTTCACCAAACATAAATTTTAAGCTAGTCTACTGAAATTCTTGAAGAATTGTCCTTCAATTTCGATGATGTGAAGAACGTGTTTGAATTCTTACTTTTCAATGAAGATATAGTCGCGGAGATAATTAGGGGCAACAATAAAAGTAATAACAAAATAATATTTGCGATCACTCATGTAACAGAAAATGCTCAAAATGGTATGTCACTGTAGTAAATGTCTATCTGGGTCTTGTTTAAACCTTGCTTACATTTGTGTAAACATATCACGCATGTTTTTGAAGGTTAACTTTTCTGTAAAAATTTCAAATTTTTTTTGTTTATAGAATACAGAATGTTCAAGCAAATTTAACACCAATTTCTGAAAACTGGTAAAAGAACGGTAGGAAATAGCACATTGCAATTAAAACATGAATATATTGAATTTTTGATGAGACATGGGCATTAGTATTAAATAATTTTTAACTGTCCATGCGTGCAAGATGCCAAAATTTTTATTTCATAATTTGATAGTCAATTATTTAGAGCAACTTGCATAAGAATTCCAGTGAAATATCTTTAAAACTCAGAGAGAGAGAGGGCGATATAATGAGTTGCTTTCTAAAAGTAGCTTTATTATAAGAGATTTTTATTAATTTGTCAATCATCACATGTGCCAGTGCCTGTATTTTTCCGAGTTTTCACAATATTTGGCTGAATATTTTATATAAATTGCTCTAGATAACTGTCTATCAAGTTTTGAAAAAAAAAATTCTGAATTTTCTCGCATGCGCAGTTAAGAATTATTTTATAGAAATGCCCATATCTCAAATATTTAATACATACGATTTAATTGCACTATACTGTTTCTACAGCTCTTTTTTATATTTTCGGAAAGTGGTGTTAAATTTAGTTGAAATTTCTGTATGCCAGCTGTTCTTAACCTTTATTGGTACACGCCCCATATTTAAGTAAAAAAGTTTTCCCGACACACTTCACCCCTTGAAGGGCGGTGGGATATATTTTATCCCACCTACTATTAATAAAATTTTGCATCAGAAAAATTTTATTAAATTTTACTTTTCTAACTTTGGAGGAAAAAAAAGTCCAGGGGAAATGTACCAAAAAAAGGGGGTTACCTTGCAAAAGGTCGGGTAGAAATTTTTTTTTTTCTGAATTGTTTATAATGATGCCAACATGGAAAAACCAAGTTTTCTAACAAAATTTCTTAAGGGTAAATTTTCTGTGGCCAAGAAACAAGAAAATTTTGGGACCTCTTTTGGTTTTTTTTTAAATATCTCGAGACCCATTGCCGTAGCATATTATTTGTCAGTTACAATTTTAAAGAAGATAAAATTCTCTACAACTTTCATAGTTACAACATTTTTATACACTCAATAGCAAGCGCAGTACGCCATTTCAAAAATAGGACAGGTTTTTCAATTTTCTTCAAAACCGTGAAAAACGCAGTTCTGCCCCGATTATTCAAATGTTTCCCACGGATTTAATCGTGTATGTCAACTTCTATATATTAGTAGCACTAAATTATGTGTTTCTGGTCTAAAACTAGCCTTTTTTGCATCCGTGGCAAACATGGATTTTGGGCCCCCCCCCCCCCCTTTCCTCTTTTAAAAAGAAACTTTACCATGGGAATTTTAATAAATCTCTAATAGCTGGATTTTGAAAATTTTAAGTGTGTAAGCAGTGGTGGGATTCAAGTCTTTTAACAACCGGTTCGCTTCTCGGTGGATTTTTTTTTGACATAAACATAAAAGGAAAAGGAAGCATCACACATAGATTCTGAAACACTTTCCAATATTATAAGAACATTGCTAAAAAATTTGATCT
>CAWVRF010000965.1:322200-416200 GCA_963932465.1 Maratus speciosus | reverse complement strand
TAATGACAAACACTCTGAATCCTTTTAAATTTCGCATTTCTGATAGATATCTTTTTTTTTACCTGCATGTTAGTAAGTATTCTTTTAAAAGATAAAGAAAAAGCTTATTGAATGAAACATCCACAACATCAAAAGTGTATATTCCAACATGAATTATCGCAATTTTTATATTTTTCTTTTACACACATTTACAAATATGATGGAAATTTAAGAAATACTATTTTCAATTAAGAAGCTATTTCCAAAGACTCATGGATTATTGTCTATTTTTAAAAACGATATTTTTATTTCAAGTTTGTTGGAGGTTATAGATTAAATATCCCAGACAACACAAACACATCCTAAGAACATCCGAAAGATGTCATATTCAGGACAAGCTGATATCCTGCGGACCGATGAATTGGTCCTGCCGACCGTTTTAGGAAATCCCATGGGTTTCGAAATGTCCCACCCGTCAACATCCTATGGATGTCATTTCATGACACCTTTTGGACGATTATAGGAAACTTGTATGATATCCTCTGGATGGTCCTAATGACATCCTAAAATCATCCAAATAATGTCATATTCAGGATAAGCTGATATCCCGTGGATGGATGCAGTCGTCTTGCAGACAGTAATAGGACATCCCCTGGCTATCGAAATGTCACACCTGTCAACATCCTGTGGATGACTTTTTTATGATGGCTCGATAACCTCTGGATGGCTTAATGAATGTTACTGCCTACAATTTGCATTTTTGAAATTTATGGCAATTCATTGATATCTTGTCACTTTTAATTATTATAATCAATTATAACATAATTATTTAATAAATTATATAGCCTGTAAAAAGATTATTCAGTAAACCTTTCTTTAAAAAAAATCAATCTTCAAGATATCTTAGTTTATACAATTTATTAAGTAAAAAATGTTTTCAGTGACAATATAGGAATTTCAAAAATGCAAATTGAAGATAGTAATATATCTTGCATATTTTTGATAAGATTCAAGAATATTTAAGAAATTTGGTAAAATTCCTTACTTGCACACAATAATAGTTTTACATACTTTATTCTTAATTTAAACAAATATTATCCAAAATGGTGCAATTTAAAAATTTTCCATCATAGCTTCATCACTATTATTAAGATGTTGTCTTGCAGATATTTTTTAATATCTGGAGTTGAACATTTTTCTAATTTACTATTTTTGCCATAAGAACCATTTTTTCAATGACAATTTTATTCATTTTGCAATTATTTGATTTACTTACTAAAAAAAGCATGGACTACCTGATCCACTATGCACTTTAGGAACACCCAGTATCTGTAACAAATGATATGCATTTGATTGTCCTGTGATGAAGTGCCACATGAAATTAAAAAGTATAATTTTGTTGCTCCGATGATTGTTTTACATTTTTTTATAGAAAAAAGCTACTGCATAAGACATCTTAATATTTTTGAAGTCAGATAAATAAAGTACAAAAAGTATGCCATTTTATACTTAGTGACCAAAGCACATTTTACTGTTGTGATAATTTGGCTGTAAAATACAACTTTAAATTTAATCTTTTACTTAACTTTAAATACATTACCTTACTTTAACAAAATATGATAGTGCCATGGATTTCTTTATTCCATAATTTTATAGGAATTTGATTCATCAATGTTAGGGATAACAATAATATAAAGATTTTTTTTCTTTTAACGTGAATAATCCAAAGTAATATTCAATAAAGTTTAATCACTCATTGAAAAAATTATATATACAGAAGAATAACAGTAATACTTATAAATTTTTAAATGCTTATTGTTTATAGCCTGAATTTTTTTAAAAATAGAGAATCCCAACCGAAATAATACACACCGATGCTGCAATGTGTTTGAATTTTATGTTGGGTAACAAACTGTGTTTGGAAATAATAATAAGTACATAAAAAGATCGGGAAAACATCTATAATAACTCTAAACTGGGGACATCGTAATCATTAAACAACTTGCGATGAAATTATCAAAAAGTAAATAAAAATGTATAATTACTTACTTTAAACCATACGTCTGTACATCGACGACCAACAAGCAAAATCAATAACACATAACTCTTATTTACATTTCTGACACTACGTACCCTCTTTTCGACCAATCAGAACGCTTGTTACAAATTCGTTGGGTTAACACTCGGGTCGGCTAATCCGAGGTTGGTGAATACGAAATTTTTTAACCCAGAGTTAACGCCGGGTTAACTCTGACCCGGGAGTTCCGTGATCCGAGGTTTAAACCAGTTTTGGTGAATACGGGCGCTAATGCCTTTTATGAACATGAAGAATTAACACAAACTGCAGAAAAGTTAAGATACTCTTTTCATACTTTGTTCTTATTTTAATGAATAAGAACTTCTATATTTTAATTGCATTTTAAATGATTGCACATATTACACTAAATGCTGAATATAAAACAATAAACTTAAATTATTTGACAAAGAAAAGTTTAATCTTTACGTAAAAATTATCAAAAGTGAATACCTGAAAATGTTATTCAAAATAAAAAGTCAAAGTTTACTCCTAATTTAATTTAAGACCAGTAAAGGAAAAAAAAAATAAAAGACAAAAAGAAATACTTATAAAATATATTCTGCAGTGTTAAGAATGATAGTACGAAAAAATGATAATCGCTGTTGAATTATTTTGTTTAGTAATTATTAAAATAATTCCTATATTAAAAAGCTTAAAGTTACGAATTACACAATAAAACAGTCACATTAAAAGCAAAACAAGTATTTATTTACAATTTTCACAGCAAAATACAAAAAATATTTATTTAAAACTTTCACAGTAAAATACAAAACAAATATTTTTTACAACCTTCCACATTACAAAATATAGTTTCAAAACTTTTTTTAACAACAATCCAACTTTCCAGTTTCTCCTGCCTGTACTTGTCACAAAATAATTTTTATGCTGCACACATCTATAATGAAGAAAAGACAAAATATACATTTCTACTAAACTTTATTGGTGCATCACATTCATTCAAAAGGAATAAATCAATATATATATACACAAGATATACAATAATTTCTTATTGTTTGTTTCTTCAAAAGATCTTTTTGTAAAATTTACAGTTATTTTTAGGAATTTTATTATTTTAAGCCCTAGGAAATGCTTGAAAAAACTATTAAAAAGTACAAAGCAGCATAATTGCACATCTTATTTTATGTCAAACATCAACATGAAGCACCTGTCTCATTTTGTATCAAAAGAGAGTTAATATTTATAACTGATGAGAATACCATTTTTAATAATTAACAATTATGGTAATTACAAGCAACAGGACCATGCAAAAAGAAAACTGTGCCCAGGGTAAAGTTTAGTTTGCCTGTCCCCTCCCCCCCCCACACGCACACAGACCTTCCCGATTAAGGAATGTAAAAAACAAAGTTCCCTGAACCAGAGCCAAGCGGATACATACGGTCCTCCTTTCTAGGGGATCACGTAGCAACCTGTCCCAAAAGGCATCAACTGACGCCCAATCACCACGACATCAACCTGCCATTCGAAACAGCTAAGCGAGGAAGACAGAAGGCCACAACACAACATAGTCTCTGCTGCAGCCTGATAATTTATTACACATGGAATATTTTGAGAGTCAAGGAAACATCTGCACAAGGGTGGCTATGTCCCAAAATATATAAGACGCTGCCAAGTAGGCTAAAGCCAGTGGGCCTCCCACTGGTGAACAACAGATACCATCAAACCAACAAGTACTTCATGTTCAGAAACTTCTCACCATGAATTGCTAACATTATACCTCGTGGGTACCCCTCAAGTACTATAAGTGTCAAGCACAAGAGCTACCTCACTTAGAACTCTGCACATCAAACAGGGCAGAACCATCACTCCATAAAGCCGAAAGCTACATGCATCCTAGACTGTCACTAGGCATTATGCCTCGAGGGGAATGTAACAAAACACCTTCCAGGTAGGTACCGAACGAAAGTTCAAGATATCCTTTTTAGAGGCCTACAAGAGTAGAACGGGCGGCCCAATCGCTCCTCTAGACCACAAGCCGAGATCAAAGCCATGAAAGATCGCAGCTCTCAACCCCAGCCAGACACAAGGAGAAGCCACATAAGGCATGTCACACACTGCAAGAAAAGAGAAGGTAACTGCTAATCCAACCAGCAGCGCAGTAACTTCTCCCTACACACAGTTCAGAAAATTAAACAAAACAGACCTAAAACAATTTCTAAAATGGAAGAAGCCCTTAGTCAGAAATTTGTTTTGGCATGTTGGGTAAGGGATGGTGCAATAACTTTGAAACTAAAAATGGGGAACGAATGAAACTAAAAATAACTACTTTCATTGGGAAAAAAATTCTCGATGTGTATATATAATATATATAACCATTATATAATTATTCATCACTTTTCTCCGTTTATTAAAAATAAAATTAATAAATTGAGCATCAATACATTACACTGACATTATACAAAATAAAGCAGGATCATCTATTTTTAATTTAATGAATCATTAATGAATTGTGTCTACTATAATGTACCAATATACTGATCACCAACATATAATGAATTAAAATCTTTACGAAATTTTACGGATTGCTTAGGGCACTTCAGTTTTTATTATGCAAACAATTGTTTTAATGCCAAAAAGAGAAAGAGAAGATTTTGTCAACTGAGAGACAAGATGGGTGCTAATTTTTTGAAAGAGGGGCCAGAGAGGTGCTATTATATAAACCAAAAGACAGGTGGGGTGTTATTCTATTATATTTTTTCATAAACATAAAAACTATAACAAATATCTTAAATAATACTAAATGAGTTTCATACTTTTCTGTTATACAAACCAGGGATATGTTTAGGAAAATTTTAGGTCCTTTAAAGGACCCTTCACAAAATTATTTATCTTAAAACAGGAACCTTCACAAAATTATTTATCTTAAAACAGGAACCTTCACAAAATTATTTGTCTCTTAAATAGAGATTTCATAGGATGTTTTCGCTTTCAAATTGAACTTTTCCACAAATTTAGTCATTTAAAAATAAAATCAGGCCTGTAAGTAAGCAGTTGAACTCACTAAAGAGCTTATTACTTAGCTTTTTATACAAGAAGGATAGAACATGAAGACATCGATAATTTAAAATTCACAAAATTATGAGTAGAATTTTCACAAAAATAAGAAAAACTTCAGTTTCACAAAAACAGGACACTGTCAGAAAAGTCTGGACAGATCCCTACAAACACCTTGCCAAAATGTATGCTGATATCACAATCCTATCCATGCAACAGATTTTTATTGCAAACCATGCCAATTTGTTGGGTTATAATTTACAAACAAAAAAAGTTTGCCAGAAAGAAAAACTTTAGCATAAGGACTTAAATAAGCTATTATTATTAAATTATTGGTTCAAATTTATGTAACTAGATTTCATTTTTCATTAAAAAATGTTATTTTTCACAAAAAAAAAATTAAATTTCACGAAAGCAACTTTTACTTTTCATAAAATATGCCTCATATAAAAAAAAAAAAAAAAACTGCATTGACCCTTGGGGATACCGACTATGAACATTTCACAGTCTAATTAGATACAATTTTGTTGGTGCTGAATATCATACCCAGTCTATTAAGAGAATATAGATCGTCGCAAAATGCTATAACAAAAGCAATATATGTCATTGTTTACAATTTTATCGCATTGATATCGTGTGACGTCTATATATATATATATATATATATATATATATATATGTATATATCAAATGTTTGCTACAAACAATGCTAAGAGACACTTATAACTTCATGACTGAATTAAAAACCTAGTTTTACTTTATTGTATAATATTCATTTGTTCTTTTATTGTAAGTATATATTTGTGTTGATATAGTAAAATAGTGTGAAAGTTTGAAACAGTATATTTTTTAAATGATCACTTTTATACCAACAGTTTTTTTTTTCTATTTGGCACCAACTATCATGCTTGGTACAATGGTGTTGATATAATAGAAACGCACCTAGAGTTTAAATATTAAAAATCAAATATGTTTCAGAATGTTTACATTCAAAATAAAGCTCATAGCCATAACCAGGCAGGGTTGCAAAAAAGCCGGCTAAAATTAAGAAAAGCCACGCCGGTGGCTTTTATTGGTTTTAACCGGCTTTTTTTGGCCAAAATTGGCCTTTTTTGGCCAAAATTGGCTTTTATACAGTGAAGCATTTTAATTATAAATGTCACATTTTTATGTGTTTTTTAATTAGTTTTAAAGACATTCAATTGAGGTAGAAATCAATATAACCCAATATTTCAATAATGAAGACATTAATATTGGAATAAAAAGTCATACCAATTGCTTTCTCTGGTTTACACTGACCTTAACAAACTTTTTTTTCATTTTTACTGCTTTATATAATTAAAAAGGACAATGGTCGCTTAGTTATATGTTTTATAACTAATTTATAACTAATTTTAAGGGATATTAATATACAAGTCTTATTTTATTTCTGATAAACACTTATTTAAAATCACACAAAGTCATTTAATAAAAACATCATTTCTCCTTATTAAAACAGTATTAAGAATAACATATGGATTACTTTATACATGAATATGCACTATTTTAAATAGCAACTAGCTTTTCAAAATTCTTATTCAACAAGTTTTATTTGGACAATTTTTTTTAATTGTTCTCTTTATTTTACGCACTTACGTGTGCTAAAATTTCCTCAAATGTTATATCCTTCCTAATTTCTCTTTCAACATTGTTCATTCAACAATTTTAATCTGTCCGTATGGACATATCTGGAATAAGTTACAAAGCAGCTTAGTAGCAGAAAAACTTTTTATGTATATCATTTTTATAAGTTAGAATATCAATTGCTTATTTCTGGGTGACCTCAAGTATTATATAAGATAATTTCAGTTATTAAATACATATATGCTATTTAGTTTTAATCAATTTTAAAAGTAAATATCAGCATGTAAGAATGTTTTTATTTTGATGTTTAACATTTTCTTATTCTTTCATATAATCTTTAAAATGCGTGGTATGTGTAGAGCTATAATAAAGAATTCCAAACCAATACTTTAGAGTCTAATTTAATCTATTCTTCTGAATATTTATATACAACCGAAGATCTTTATAACATAAGTCTAAAAATGCAAGGTTGTGTGTTACATGGAACACATCATTAAATTCACCTTATAAACATGGCCAAATATGTCTGAAACATATCAAAATACATTAGAATACCTTTACAGGGGTCGATCTAGACAAAATTTGGGGCCTATTTAGGGCTCCTTCACAAAAATAAATTTAATAAAATGGGCTCCTTCACAAAAATAAATTTAATAAAATGGGCCCCTTCACAAAAATAAACTTAATAAAATAGACCCCTTCACAAAATTCCTTTTAATAAAATAGACCCTCTACGTAACATTCTTTTTCATAAAAACTGTTTTAAAATGTGTAATTTGTAAATAAAACCACATCACAAAAAACAAAAACTTTAGCAAAGGGATTTAAAGAATGTTTTTGTTCATAAATTCTTGGTTCGAATTTTAGTAACTGGATTTCAACTTTCGTTACAAAATGTTATTTTTCACAAAAATATAATAAAATTCACAAAAAATAACTTCTACTTTTCGCAAAATGGGCCACAAGAATAAAAATCTGCATCGACCCCTGCTTTATACTGCTTCATTATTATCAAGAGTTATCCAAATTATAAATTTTTGCATAATATACGTCAGACATTGTTAAATTTACTTTATAAACATGATTCAAATATAACTGACACAACCATCCAAGACATTTTCAAAAGTGTTTATTGCAATAATAGCATTTTTTCAGTAAAATGATCTTAAATTAGGAGATAAAGTTGAAATAATATATCAAATGTAGTCCTCTAGAGAATAGAAATATTTTACAATGGGAAAATGCAGGTGCTTTTTAACTGCAAAAATCATTGTTTACATCTGAAAAGTTGTGCATTATATGGAGAATTGCGTTATATAGTTATAAAGATCTTCTACTGTATTTTTTTTTCTGACATAGTGCCTTCACATTTGCATTCTAGCAGTTATAAGGACTTATTTGACAAAATTTAATTGAAGCTTATATTTTTTTAGTAGAAAATATTTATAAGTGTATTAAAAATAAATTAATCCAAATTTTATATGAATTATCTATAAACCACTTTTTTGAAAAATAAAAGTCGGCTTTTTTCAATTAAAGCCGGCTTTTTTTAAGCGGCTAAAACCAAAAAAAGCCGGTCGGCTTATTTTGACCTGGCTAAAAGCCGGCAACCCTGTAGCCAGGGGTGTAAAAATCTAAGCACCAGCGGGCAGTCTCTCATCAATAAATTTTGTTCATTATTTTTCGTCTAAATTTTTTGTAAGAATGCTAATAAAATTTAAACGAAGAAAACTAATAAAATTTATAGGTGAGAGACGCGTTGGGCACCTACACTTTTACACCCCTGGTCATAACATAAAAAATTTCCAACATAAAATAAAGATTTATTCGAGCTGAAAAAGAATACAAGTTGAATTAAATGTATTTGGCAAGTAAAATGCATAATAGAAAATTTCAATAGTCACACGACTGAAAAAAAAATCTTTGACATAAGCATTTTAATAGTCATTGCTTTTTGGCTGGTATGATATTGTAATTTTCTATACATAAGTTAATTTGGGATATCCATAAATAATACTGCAGTACTCAAATTCATGTGAAAAATACCAGGAAAAAAAACATTTCATAATGTTTAAATTATAAAATACAATCGGCCCCACTTCATCGGGTAATGGATAATTGCATACCCCGCTTATATGCATAGAATGCTGTGGAACAGAGACGTTCCCCATAAGGCTAATTTTAAATGTACTCATTTTATCGCATAACAATCCCCGGTTAATTGCATAAATATCGCCAATCTACTAGTAGTAATCCGGATTTTATGAATTCATGTTATAGTGGTGAATGGAAAAAAAAAGAAGAACTTTTTTTTTTGTAACAATGGTTTGTTATATTTACAATCAAAGAGCAGAAATAGTCGTGTAAGATGACTTATCTTAATTCTGGCAACTTATGAGAGTGTTGAATTTGGACAGTTGTGTTTTTCTTTTAAAGCTTGTCGTACGTATAGTGACTCGATGCTGGGGGGTATTTTTTGAAAAATTCTGGAATCGGGGGAAAGTAGACCAATAAAAGATCAATATTTAGCGCTGGAAGTGGAGAAATGCAATGTCAAGATATGAAAAAAAAAAAAAAAAAAAAAAAAAAAAATCCTAAAGGATTTTTTGTGTGGGCAAAAGAAAAAAAGAGAAATAAATTGACAAATAATTGAAAAATAAAAAAGAATTTATGCAGAAACTTTTATTTTCAAAGGTATGATTTAAAAACAAAAATTTTCTATTTAACTTTCATTTTAATTTTCACATAAATTATAATGAAAAATTAAACCATGTACCGTAAATAGTGTTATAATACCTTATACTTTATTACATATACTTTTATATAGAGAGTAATAATAAATTATTTATTAAAGTTATTAATACAATAGTTTTTAATTTATTAGGTAAATAATTATTCTCCATTAATATTTATCATATCTGTGGCATATAATCAAATGATAGCGTTTGGTGATAACATTAATTAATGTCCTCGCTTAAATGCATACAATTCAGTGGAACCAACTGTATGCAATTAAGCGGGACGGACTACATTTTAAAATTAAGTCTATTCTCTAAACTGAGGTTGAATTTCTGACAACAGAAACATTTTTAAAATTATCGGGAAAAAAAACAGTTTTCATAACAAAGCAAACTTTCTTTTTTTAAATATCAAAATATCCCAAACTGACACAATTCATAATTATGTTTGAAACCAAAACTATTACTATTCAAAGAAAAATATTATACTGTATTAAATAATAATAAAATATAATAATTTAAATATTATAATAAATACATGCTCACATGATCTTATATTTTTTAGAAGAAACAACAACAACAAAAAAAAAAAATTCAGTTAAACTTACCACTGTTGGGGAGAATTTTTGATGATTTTTTTTGACAGCATGCAGCTTGATTTGTATATAGATTTTTCACTAATTATTTCCAAGGTATCTAAAATAAAAGAATAACTTTAATAATAATTATGGTGTCAAAGTACAATTTAAAAAACAAAGTTTTATACAGAGATGGTTTTTGAGACTACTGTATACATTTAAAATTATATGTAAAATATTATAGCTAAAACTACAGGTACTTATCATGGTTTTTTGGTACACCATAATATCCCGTTTATCCACTTTTCTCGATAACGCCCTCTCCCTCCACCTTTTGTTTAAAAAAAAGATACTTCTTAGTTATCCCGTCGACCAAATTACTGTCGCCAAATTGTAAGATTAAATGCCAATAATGGTTGTCATTCATTAATTAATTGTAAAAGATTAAATGTCAATAATGGCCAATAAAACCATTAATTTGACATTTTATTTGTTTATTTATTAATGTTTTACTAATTTATTTGTTCTTTCGTTATTTAAAATAAAAATTATGTCAATGTATATAATTTGGCGAAATTGGTCGACGGGATAACTAAGAAGTACCAAAAAAAAAAAAAAAAAATCCCAAGAAAGCATCACCTACTTCCAAAAAAGTTCCACCCTGCATGTCAATGTCAGAATCAATACCAAGTATTTTATTTTTTCGCCACATCAGAAAGGGGCGTGAATTCTAAACATGACATTCCCAACACGGGGATTATTCTGTTCCGAATTTTCTGAAAAATTAAGCATTCGGTTGAGAAAATAAAAAAATCAGGCATCAGTCCATAGTCCAACACGTTCACAGAAAAAAATGCCAATTTTGTCTTAGGACTGCAAAAAAAACATGAATTACACCAAATGATAGCAGAGACTGCACATTTTGTCTAAAGATCGCGAAAAAAGCCAAATTCGTCAAACGACCGCAGAAAAAACATGAATTTCATCAAAAAATCTTGGGAAAATGCAAATTTCGTCAAAAGATTGCAGAAAAAAGAAATTCAGTCAAAGAATCCAGTGAAAAACACACATTTCATCAAAGGATCGCGTAAATAGATGGGTTGTTCTCTACAATACTTGCAAATTTGGCCAGCAGTCTGACTTGAATGATGCATATGTAAATTTTCATAAAAATTAGATAAATGGTAAGAAATCAGACAATTATTGAAGATTTTAATAGCAACAGAAATTGTTTTAAAAATTTGACTTAACAAAAAAAATAAAATAAAAATTTGTGGAAAAAATAAAATAAAAAATGTGAGGGAATGACAAGTGAGGGAATGATGAAATAAGACATTTTTACTAGTGGTAGGGGAAAAATGCAAAATTATGAAGAAATCCAAACTGTTTCCTTTAAGAGAAACACTTAATATATAATGTATGATAAAATTAAAATTTTTGATATTTACAAAAAAATGAATATTCTGTGTGAGGGAATGACTGCTAATAAAAACGCTTCTTGATACACTATGACGCAAAAGTTTAGACAATGAAGAAATTCTTACATACTTTGAAAAATATTTATTCAATTTTCAAATCACTGCTTGAAATTAATGTGCTGTACATATAAACAATATTTATAACAAAGAAAAGTGGAATTGTGCATATTGCAATAAATTAAATGGTAACAAAAATAAACTGCTGTCTCAAAAGTTTAGACACAAATTATATAAAATCGAAATAAACAATTTTTAAAACCTGGTTGCGCATCCATGCTTATGTATTACGTCATATACACGAGATTGCATGGAAGAAACTAAATCTTGCATAGTTTGTGGATCGATATCGTACCATGCATTTTCAATAGATGTCTTAAGTTCCTTTTCAGAAGAGTATTGTCTAGCGTTGCTATAAACTTTGCGACACATGATGCTCCAAAGGTTTTCTATAGTGTTAAGATCTGGGCTACATGCTGGCCAGTCGAGAACTCGTATATTATGGGAATTAAACCAAGATTTTGAATGTTTTGCCGTGTGAATTGAAGCATTGTCTTGCTGAAATTCCCACTGAGGACCCCCTAGAAGCTCAGCAAATGGCAGTAGGTTTTCTTCTAATGTCTGTGTATAATGCTGTGAAGTTTGACGACCACTGGTGAAGGTCAGAGATACTTGTCCATTGTAGAAAAAGGCTGCCCAAACCATCACCGAGCCCCCTCCTTGTCTGCGACTAAAAAAACGTCGAGGTTCCTTCCGCAAGTCATGCCAATACGATAAACAACCATCTGGACCATCCAGATTCCACTTTTTTTCATCGCTAAATATGACTGACTGCCATTTCTCTCCATATGACATATGCTTTCGAGCCCACATAAGTCTTTGTAACTTATGATATGGTTTCAGAGCTGGTTTCTTCTGCATTTTGCTATAAACGATTGTTCCTTTTTCGAAAATTCGTCTACGAATCGTATCCTTTGATACAGAGAGTCCCGATGAGCTTTGAACTCCACGTACGCTCATTTGTTGAGTACTCGCTAGTCTTTGTATCAGGCGATCCTCTCGTACATTTGTCACACGTGGCCTCCCAGACCGACATTTTGCTTTATATTCGGAACCACTCGATAAAACTCGATAAATAGATTTTTTTGACCTATTAATAATAGCAGAAATTTCAGAAACGCTCTTCCCTTCACCTTTCAACTGCCAAATCCTTGAAACCTCATTCACTTGAATTTCTTTAGCTCTCGGCATGTCGACTATGAAGCGCAATCGTTTGCAGAAGTTAAGTACTCCAAATTTGTGACATCATCGATTCTAAATTTGCATATGCCAGCGAATATTCAAAGAAATTTAGAATAGTGTCTAAACTTTTGCGACAAGCACATTTGAATTTTTATGAAAGAAATTAGTATTATAGCAAATAAAACGACTGTCTTTTGTACATAGCATTTTATATCAGTTTTTGAATATATTTACAGGTTTTTGTAATTCTGACGTCATAATTCTACATTTTAAAGCTGAATGACGTCATTGTCTAAACTTTTGCGTCATAGTGTATACTGACTAAAAAAAAATTCTGTAAAATTAACAAAATCTTACACCACCAATTTATGTTGCTGGACTGACAAGTGCTCAAAATAGCTTCTTCTCTGTGAAGGATGCTAGACTGCTACTGCTCATTAGTGGTATGTATTTGAGATAATAGCAATGTGTGAGGGAATGATGGTCTAACATGGGGAAACATATAATTGATTGAGTAGACTATATAATAATAGTAAAAATTAATATTTTTATTATTTTTTGTAATGTATCAAATAAGAACTTTATTTTGCTTAGGGTATTTTTAATTATTTTTATTTCTGGATGGAAAGAAATAGGCAATAAAATATGGTAGTACAGGTGGGGGAAAGGTGAGGGAATGATGTTTGCATGATATATATTATTTTTTTAAATACTAAATTTATTTATTTTTAAATTTTACTTTCTGCCCCTAATAAACTATGTTTAGATCTTCTAATAAAAATAAAAATAAATAAAAATGTAATAAAATTAAGAGCATTTATATGGCTGGGAAGCACTTTTTGCACTATTGCAGAGAATAACCCAGATACATTTCAACAAAGGATTGAAATAAAAACCCTGCACATTTCATCAAAGGGTTATGAAAAAAAAAGAATTTCGTTAAAGTATTACGGAAGAAACGTGATTTTGGTCAGAGCAATGTGAAAAAAACTCCAGCAAGGTTCACCAAATGTCCCCAAAATCCCCCACAAATGTCGTGAAAAAATCTTGTGCAAGCACCCCCAGATTATTTTACAATTTTTCGTCATGTCTTTCTTAGGGGGAGGGGAAATAACAGGATTTTACAGTACAGTTTTAAATAAAGATATTTTTAAAAAGCTATAAATGCAATTCTAGTGTGGACCCTAGGCCAATTTTGCAGGGCGCAACGCCTGGCAGCTCTTTTTAACTCGTTTATGTGGCGTCAGAACAGCCTTTTTTACACAGTGTATGCATCTGGCAGCCCTTTTAATTATTTTATACACCCTATGTCCCTTGCTGACATTTATGATGCAACCTTTCGACTCATTTCTTTTCTTAGCTGTGAGGGGAAGGGGGGGGGGATAACTCATGAAATATGTCCATTATTTACAGGAAATATTATATAAATTTCAGCATTTGTTTGTGGGGAAGTGTTGCAAAATTTGTCAATCGGTCATGTAGGAGGGGGAAAAAAAGAAATTTGACAGATTAATTTAGTTAGAGAAAAAACAATTGCAAAACTCTTCAGTCTGTCATGAGAAAATAATATAATCGCTTATTTTGCCATTCAATCACATGGAAAAAAAACTTTGCAAGTTTTGCCAGTAAATCATGAGGAAAAATCTGGAGTTCATCAATTGCTTCATCGATCTGCCATGAGGAAATTGTGAAATTCAAGTACCGATTGTATGCAAAAAAAAAAAAAAAAAAAGCCCCAAAAGTTTTGCAAATCGGTAGGAAAGGACAAAAAAAGGCAAATTTCACTAATTGGTAGAGATAAAATATCATAAAATTCATCAATCGGTTGGATAAAAAAATTGCCTTTCGGTTTTCAAAAGAAACTGAAATTCGCAAGTCGATCGCTGGAAAAAAAAAAAAAAAAATATTCAGGAAGTTGCTTTGAAATACAGCAAAATTTGTTAATCAATCACAGGAAAAAACATGAAATTCAACAGTCAATCGTGAGAGAAAATCATGAAAATTTTCAGCCAGTTGCAGAAAAAAATGCAAAATTCATCAACTGATTGCACGGAATAAATCCTGAAACTCATCAATCAATAAGGAGAAAATTAGCAAAATTCACTCAACTGCGGGAAAATATAGCAAAAATCCACTGATAAAAAGGAGTCTAAACAAACAAATTCAAAAATATTTTTTGCGACACAAGTGCCATTTTTTTAAAAAATTCCAATCCGAGAACCCCCCCCCCCCTTTTTTTTTTCTCTAGAGTCAACATGAAGTTCATCTAAAATTTCATAATTACATTAAAGAAAAATATTTAATTTTTTTAATTTAATTGAAATGTAACAACACAAAGTGTTGAGCAACAATGGAGTGCTTTATTTTTTTACTGACCTGTACATAAAAACACAGGATTGAATATTTTTATGTATCGAACAAAATAAAGCAAAAATATATTGTTTACAACATGTAATGAATAGAAAATTGATAATCCAAATGATCTTAAATTTTTAAAGTGACCTGCTACATCATTGTAAACATTTTCAAATTGATTTATTATCTGAATCTTTTTAACAGCCTTGCTACATCAAAAATACTAAAACAAAATTGAACAGATGCTGCAGCCACACCAAGGTTGGTGCTTTTTTTTTTTTTTTTTTAATGCCCATTTTGGCACGAAAACCCTGGTCTGAAATACTTGTTGGGCATACTGTGCAAAAACTACATGTTAGTTTTATTATATTTTGAATCAGTTTATTTTATAATGAAAACACACACACATGCACTTTAATATAAAACACACACATTTTTTTATATATATATAAAACACACATTTACGTTATTGCAAAAAAAAAAAAAAAAAAAAAAAAAAAAACCCACATTTTTTTTATTATAAGGCACACACATTTACTCTATAATAAATAAAACATTACACATTTTTAAAAAATACAAATTGTTTTATAAAACAGACACAAAGTTTAATTTAATAAAAAACACACTATCTGTTTTGCCGTGTTGTCATACCAGACAAAACATTATGATTTTTGCACCAAAAAGAAATATTGGTGTTTCTACGAGATAACTACCAAAACATATTTTCTACAAAGAAAACCATATAAAATAGTGTTCACATCTCTTTTAAAAAACAGCCTGGCAGAATTATAGAAATCAGCATTTTTCTTGAATTTTCAGGAGAGGGAGAGGAATATCCCCGCTGGTCCACCCTCTGAATTCATCATTGACATGCATTATCAAGACAAGCTGAAATCATATACATTTTAAAAGCAACGTTAAAAATGCCAGAATAAACAAAAATTTTTTGCGAATTTGTTTATTCTGGCATTTTTAACGTTGCTTTTAAAATGTATATCATTCTGCGGCATGTAGCATCTTAATAATTAAGCTGAAATCATGCTATGTTTTGAGAGAAATGAACATATAAATCAAATAAGCTTTCCATGGATTACTAGATGTAATATAATAATGCATTTATAGTAAAATCGGCAATGCTAATTCAATTCAGTTACCCTTGAGTATTCACCTGGAGATGGGCAAGATTTTTTTTGCCGATTTTAAATTTCTTCATTTGTAATTTTTTTATGTTAATATCCGAATCTTTTTTGCCTGTAAATTTGAAATATATACTTTTAAAAATGAATATTTCCTTTATTCTATTGTTTTAAAATTTATGTATATTTGCTGTCTGCTATTTACAAATTCCCCCTCCCTATTTTTCTTTTTACAAATGAGGTTTAGAATGCCAATTTCTGTTTAAATTTTTCCATTTGGATTGTTTTGTTGTTGTTATTTTTAATCTTTGAATTTTCGAAAATTAAGCTTAAAGTGGTTATAAATGAAAAAAAAAAATAGATAGCGGACTCAGGGCGAATACTCAAGTTATTCCTTTAATTCTATAGCACTTGAATATTAATGCCTGCAAATTTTATGTGCATATAAAAATGACTTTGTTAATGCACCAAGAAATTCACACTATTCAGAAGTATTATTAATTTTTTTTCAAGAAGCAATATTAATTTTCAGAAGTATTTTTTTATTTCAAGAAGTAATGGTAATTTTCAGAAGTATTATTTATTTTTTCTAGAAGTAATATTAATTTTCTGAAATATTTTTTTTTTCAAGAAAAGCCTTAAATGTATTTAATGTTTTGATATTCAAAAACACCTGCATAGAAATTAAAATAAAATATCGTAATAAGAAGTTCAAGTTACCTACCCTGTTTAGAACCTAAATAAACATTGATAAATATTAAATTAATGTGAACAAATAGCGAAAATGGGGTGTCGAAAAACGCGGCTATTTTTCAAATTTATTTTTAAGTGGTTAAAGAATGAATTTAAAATGTCAGCTTAAATTGATGTGTCTATAAAAAATCTTATACGCTTACTGTTTATTTTGGAATTAAGAATACAATTCATTTAATTCTGTCTGTTTTAACTTTAACATATATTGTAGTTTTAATTCAACCGACAAGAATTGCTGACATCTTTTTCCTTCTATTCCACGTTTTAATCGTGCGATGACTAGGCCTAATTTCTTTTTTAAATTTCATCTTAATAAAGTAAAAGTTTTTCTAACATAATATAAATATATAGACAGAATAGTTATAAAGAAATGCATTACAAAATGAAAGAAAATTCTTACCTTACATCCACATTCACTTTTTTCATATTTGAATTTGCCATGACCATCGACGGAGGAATCAAAATAAACGCCATTTCTGGTAAGTAGGTTGGCTGGTTTCACGGTTGCATTCTCGAGATCCGTCTTGGAATATCCTCCGGTCGTTTTGAGGACGGTTGCAGCTGGACGGTTTCAATTGGTCCGTTCTTTAGTATTCTGCGGACATTCACAGGATAGTTTTATAGGATATGACGACTACAGGATTTTTAGGATCATTGTAGAGCGTCCGAAGGACGACTGTGGTAGTCTGGGATCTCATTCTATTTAAATTTGAGATTTGAAATTAACGAATATGACTTCAAATTATTCATGTGTTTTCATTATTTTGTAATGTAAAATGGTGTGAACGTGAAATGTGTCTTTTTTATATAAATAACTTAGTCTTTTGATAAATCTCCTTTACATTGTTTTGCAAAATTTTTCGCAGCTGTACATATATTTACTTTAGTATTATTCTATCTTTTTGCTTCTGAGGATTTATAATCTAAGCTCCGCCCTTCTATTTTCAAATTGGCTACTCAGGATGCATTGGTTTATAGTCTATGTAAAAAGTTTTTTTTTCGGGGGGAGGGGGAGGGTCTGTCATTTTCATTTTTCATCTATAATGGAATACGTTCAGTTACATTTATTACTTTCTCACCTATTCAGGGCTACGCTGAGGCGTATTTTCGATACCGGCATTGACTGACGGCTCCAACGGCATCCCTGAGCGGATCCAAATGGCAACTTCTCACGAAGTTAGGCCTAGTCAGACAAGAAGATCCAGTCCACTCTCTCAGCGACCATCAGAACTAGGCTACACTCTTTTTTTACTAACATTTCTTATTTGTACTTGAGTTTGCTACTCAAGATTTATAAAATTGTAAAAGATCCGAAAAAAAAATTATGAAATAATCTTATAAAATATTGAAAAGACGTGTGCGGCGTGTAGCCGCTGCCACTGCAACATATCTCGCTGCTGTTCTCGAATATATAATCTATGAGTGGATGCTGTCAGCCAGCGTCGCTCGGGACAAACGAAGGAGGTTATTCCATTTAAAACGTCGTCTGTTAAGCAAATGAAATGATGCACGGTTAGAAATACAGGCATATATTGCTCAATTTCTGTAATAAAAAAAGGCCCTTTTCAGGGCCATACAAATATATAAATATTTTTTCGAAATAAAGACATATAATATGAACGTTTTGAAGAGTTTTTGGAAATGACAAACTCTCTTACTCCTTTTAAATTTCGCATTTTTGACAGTTTTTTTAACGATATGAAAGTAGATATGTTTTTTAAAGATAAAGAAAAGGTTATCAAAAGAAACATAGACAAAAACGAAATATAAAAAGTGCCTATTCCAACATGAGTTATTACTATTTTTATATAGTTTCTTTTCACACTATTAAAAATATGACGGAAATTTAAGAAATCATATTTTTATTAAGAAGCTATTTGTAAAATCTCTTGGATTATTGTCTATTTTTAGAAATGATATTTTTATTTCAAGTTTGTTGGAGGTTATAGATTAAATATCTCATTCTATTTAAATTTGAGTTTTGAAATTAACGAATATGAATTCAAATTTTTCATGTGTTTGCATTTTTTTGTAATGTAAAATGGTGCGATCGTGAAATGCGTCTTTTTTATATAAATAACTCAGTCTTTTGATAAATCTCCCTTATATTGTTTTGCAAAATTTTTCGGAGCTGTACCTATATCTACTATAGTATAATTCTAACTTTTTTTCTTTTGAGGATTTACAGTCTAAGCTCCGCCCATCTATTTTCAGATTGGGTGCTCAGGCTGCATTAGTTTATAGTCTATGTAAAAAGTTTATTTTTCGGGGGGAGGGGGACTGTCATTTTCTTTTGGGATCTAATGGAATACTTTCATTTTTTTTTGTTTCTTTCTCTCTTATATTTTGTTGAAATTTTAAGTAATTTAAATTAATATAAACTTGTTTTATCTTTTTATTTCATTATTTTTCATGTCTTAACCACAATTAAACAATATTCTTGCATGGCTCTTAGAGAGATTTTAGAAAAATTATCTTACTTTGAATGCTGCGCACGTTGTAACAAATGTTTTCAGTGTAAAGGAAAGGCTAAATTTCATTGGTTGGTTTCGAGCTACGTGATTGGCTTGTGACAATACCGTCGGATCCGCGGGAAATCCTTATATAGTAAGAGATTCAATTGTGAAACATCCATTTTGTATTGAGTTCATTCGATATGGCAGTTAAAATTTCCAAGAAGCCGAGATCAAATAGGGCCGGTACACTGTGTCCAGTCGGTCGCATACGCAGACGTCCAAAAATAGGAAATAACCCTGTTATTATTAGACGGGTATGGCGTGGAACTGTTTCCTCTGCAGTATATCTCGCTGCAGTTGTCCAATTAATAACTTTTGAGTTTATCAAGGCAGCCAAAGCAGCACGTCACAAACGAAAAAAAGGTATTCGATATTAAACGTCTGAAAGTTTTGGCACACCTGAATAACGTCCTGTTTGGCATCTAAAATGATGCAGAGTCAGTAATAGAGGCATATATTGCTTCATTCCTGCAATTAAAAAAAAGGCCCTTTTCAGGGCCATCCAAATATATATTTTTTTTCAAAATAAAGGCCTATAATTTGAAGGACTTTAAGAGAACTTAGTAATGACAAACACTCCTTTTAAATTTTGCATTTCTGATAGATATCTTTTTTTTACCTGCATGTTAGTAAGTATTCTTTTAAAAGATAAAGAAAAAGCTTATTGAATGAAACATCCACAACATCAAAAGTGTATATTCCAACATGAATTATCGCGATTTTTATATTTTTCTTTTACACACATTTACAAATATGATGGAAATTTAAGAAATACTATTTTCAATTAAGAAGCTATTTCCAAAGACTCATGGATTATTGTGTATTTTTAAAAACGATATTTTTATTTCAAGTTTGTTGGAGGTTATAGATTAAATATCTCATTCTATTTAAATTTGAGATTTGAAATTAACGAATATGACTTCAAATTATTCATGTGTTTTCATTATTTTGTAATGTAAAATGGTGTGAACGTGAAATGTGTCTTTTTTATATAAATAACTTAGTCTTTTGATAAATCTCCTTTACATTGTTTTGCAAAATTTTTCGGAGCTGTACATATATTTACTTTAGTATTATTCTATCTTTTTGCTTCTGAGGATTTATAATCTAAGCTCCGCCTTTCTATTTTCAAATTGGCTACTCAGGATGCATTGGTTTATAGTCTATGTAAAAAGTTTTTTTTTCGGGGGGAGGGGGAAGGTCTTTTCATTTTTCATCTATAATGGAATACGTTCAGTTACTTTTATTACTTTCTCACCTATTCAGGGCTACGCTGAGGCGTATTTTCGATACCGGCATTGACTGTCGGCTCCAACGGCATCCCTGAGCGGATCCAAATGGCAACTTCTCACGAAGTTAGGCCTAGTCAGACAAGAAGATCCAGTCCACTCTCTCAGCGACCATCAGAACTAGGCTACACTCTTTTTTTACTAACATTTCTTATTTGTACTTGAGTTTGCTACTCAAGATTTATAAAATTGTAAAAGATCTGAAAAAAAAATTATGAAAAAATCTTATAAAATATTGAAAAGACGTGTGCGGCGTGTAGCCGCTGCCGCTGCAACATATCTCGCTGCTGTTCTCGAATATATAATCTATGAGTGGATGCTGTCAGCCAGCGCCGCTCGGGACAAACGAAGGAGGTTATTCCATTTAAAACGTCATCTGTTTAGCAAATGAAATGATATACGGTTAGAAATACAGGCATATATTGCTCAATTTCTGTAATAAAAAAAGGCCCTTTTCAGGGCCATACAAATATAAAAATATTTTTTCGAAATAAAGATATATAATATGAACGTTTTGAAGAGTTTTTGGAAATGACAAACTCTCTTACTCCTTTTAAATTTCGCATTTTTGACAGTTTTTTTAACGATATGAAAGTAGATATGTTTTTTAAAGATAAAGAAAAGGTTATCAAAAGAAACATAGACAAAAACGAAATATAAAAAGTGCCTATTCCAACATGAGTTATTACTATTTTTATATAGTTTCTTTTCACACTATTAAAAATATGACGGAAATTTAAGAAATATTATTTTTTATTAAGAAGCTATTTGTAAAATCTCTTGGATTATTGTCTATTTTTAGAAATGATATTTTTATTTCAAGTTTGTTGGAGGTTATAGATTAAATATCTCATTCTATTTAAATTTGAGTTTTGAAATTAATGAATATGACTTCAAATTTTTCATGTGTTTGCATTTTTTACTTTCTTCTATCTTCAATAGAAGAAAGTATTGTAATCGAAATTTTTTTCGACTTCCGGTTTTCGACGGATTTGCATGTTTTAGGGGTCAGAGATTCCAAAAAACATGTTTATAGAAAATGTCTGTCTGTCTGTCGCCATTGTACCATCAAAAAGTGTATGAATTTATGTATAGAATTAAACCAAAATTTTATTATAAGTTTTTGGCTATGGCAAGCAGGTCCTCCCGGAATTTGGAAAAAAGTCGCCGGTAGGGGGCGCTGATATAACAATTTTTGTGCGATTTTGAATA
The DNA here is from genome assembly GCA_963932465.1 of Maratus speciosus. Taxonomy (NCBI): domain Eukaryota; kingdom Metazoa; phylum Arthropoda; class Arachnida; order Araneae; family Salticidae; genus Maratus; species Maratus speciosus. Next base: position 394,215 of record CAWVRF010000965.1, on the reverse strand, counting down.
TTGTACCATCCAAAAGTGTATGGAGTTATGCATAGAATTAAACCAAATTTTTATTTTAAGTTTTTGGATATGGCAAGCAGGTCCTCCATGAATTTGCAAAAAATTCGCCGTTAGGGGGCGCTGTAATAGCAATTTTTGTGCGATTTTGAATATTGCACCATCGAAAAGTGTATGAAGTTATGCATAGAATTGAACCAAATTTTTAGTTTAAGTTTTTGGATATTACAAGCAGGTCCTCCCTGAATTTGGAATAAATTCGCCGGTAGGGGGCGCTGTAAATGCGTTTTTGGTGCAATTTTGAATATTGTACCATCGAAAAGTGTATGAAGTTATGCATAGAATTGAACCAATTTTTTATTTTAAGTTTTTGGCTATGGCAAGCAGGTCCTCCCTGAATTTGGAAAATATTCGCCGGTAGGGAGCGCTGTAATAGCGATTTTTGTGCGATTTTGAATATTGTACCGTCCAAAAGTGTATGAAGTTATGCATAGAATTAAACCAAATTTTTATTTTAAGTTTTTGGATATGGCAAGCAGGTCCTCCATGAATTTGCAAAAAATTCGCCGGTAGGGAGCGCTGTAATAGCGATTTTTGTGCGATTTTGAATATTGCACCATCGAAAAGTGTATGAAGTTATGCATAGAATTGAACCAAAAAAAAATTTAAGTTCTTGGCTATGGCAAGGAGGTCCTCCCTTAATTTGAAAAAAAAATCGCTCGTAGAGGGCGCTGTAATAGCGATTTTTGTTCAATTTTTGTGCCATTTTGAATATTGTACCGCCGAAAAGTGTATGAAGTTATGCATAGAATTGAACCAAATTTTATGTGTTTATTTTTGGTCATGTCACGAAGGTCCTCCCTGAATTTGGAAAAATTCTGCCGGAAGGGGACACTATAATTGCGATGTCTGTACCATTTTCATTATTGTACCATCGAAAAGTGTATGAAGTTATGTATATAATTGAACCAAATTTTTTGTGCATGTTTCTGGCTATGGCAAACAAGTCCTCCCTGAACTTGAAAAAATTCCGAAAGAAGGGAGCACTATAATTACGATCTCTGTGCCATTTTCATTATTGTACCATCGAACAGCGTATAAAATTATGCATACAATTGAACCAAAATGTTTATGCTTGTTTTTGGCTTTGGCCAACAGGTTCTCCTTGAATTTGGAAATATTGCGCGGTAAAGGGGCTCCGTGCTAGCGATTTTTGTATACTTTTCTTGATTTTTCGTAGTTCTATTGTGCACCGGCTGCTCATGCAGCGGCGGGAACTCGCTTCCTGCTATGCCGGCTATTCGCAAACAGCTGATAACGACAGAATAAGGAAAAATTAATAATTTTAACAAATATCATGATATAGATTAACTCGTTTTTAGTCCGTTTAATTGACTTGAGCAGAAATTTAAGATGAAAATCAAAGTTGGTATAGTATTGAACTAATAATATTGAAGTACTAACATGTGTAACTAGGTTTTGAAATATTAAGATGTATAAGATAGAAGAAAGTTTTGGGATTGGCACATCCAACTAGTTTGTAATGTAAAATGGTGCGATCGTGAAATGCGTCTTTTTTATATAAATAACTTAGTCTTTTGATAAATCTCCCTTATATTGTTTTGCAAAATTTTTCGGAGCTGTACGTATATCTACTATATTATAATTCTAACTTTTTTTCTTTTGAGGATTTACAGTCTAAGCTACGCCCTTCTATTTTCAGATTGGCTGCTCAGCCTGCATTAGTTTATATACTTTTCATTTTTTTTTCTTTTGTTTCTTTCTCTCTTATATTTTGTTGAAATTTTAAGTAATTTAAATTAACATAAACTTGTTTTATCTTTTTATTTCATTATTTTTCATGTCTTAACCACAATTAAACAATATTCTTGCATGGCCCTTAGAGAGATTTCAGTAAAATTATCTTACTTTGAATGCTGCGCACGTTGTAAGAAATGTTTTCCATGTAAATGAAAGGCTAAATTTCATTGGTTGATTTCGAGCTACGTGATTGGCTTGTGACAATACCGTCGGATCCGCAAGAAATCCTTATATAGTAAGAGATTCAATTGTGAAACATCCATTTTGTATTGCGTTCATTCGATATGGCAGTTAAAATTTCCAAGAAGCCGAGATCAAATAGGGCCGGTACACTGTGTCCAGTCGGTCGCATACGCAGACGTCCAAAAATAGGAAATAACCCTGTTATTATTAGACGGGTATGGCGTGGAACTGTTTCCTCTGCAGTATATCTCGCTGCAGTTGTCCAATTAATAATTTTTGAGTTTATCAAGGCAGCCAAAGCAGCACGTCACAAACGAAAAAAAGGTATTCGATATTAAACGTCTGAAAGTTTTGGCACACCTGAATAACGTCCTGTTTGGCATCTAAAATGATGCAGAGTCAGTAATAGAGGCATATATTGCTTCATTCCTGCAATTAAAAAAAAGGCCCTTTTCAGGGCCATCCAAATATATATTTTTTTTCAAAATAAAGGCCTATAATTTGAAGGACTTTAAGAGAACTTAGTAATGACAAACACTCCTTTTAAATTTTGCATTTCTGATAGATATCTTTTTTTTACCTGCATGTTAGTAAGTATTCTTTTAAAAGATAAAGAAAAAGCTTATTGAATGAAACATCCACAACATCAAAAGTGTATATTCCAACATGAATTATCGCGATTTTTATATTTTTCTTTTACACACATTTACAAATATGATGGAAATTTAAGAAATACTATTTTCAATTAAGAAGCTATTTCCAAAGACTCATGGATTATTGTGTATTTTTAAAAACGATATTTTTATTTCAAGTTTGTTGGAGGTTATAGATTAAATATCTCATTCTATTTAAATTTGAGATTTGAAATTAACGAATATGACTTCAAATTATTCATGTGTTTTCATTATTTTGTAATGTAAAATGGTGTGAACGTGAAATGTGTCTTTTTTATATAAATAACTTAGTCTTTTGATAAATCTCCTTTACATTGTTTTGCAAAATTTTTCGGAGCTGTACATATATTTACTTTAGTATTATTCTATCTTTTTGCTTCTGAGGATTTATAATCTAAGCTCCGCCTTTCTATTTTCAAATTGGCTACTCAGGATGCATTGGTTTATAGTCTATGTAAAAAGTTTTTTTTTCGGGGGGAGGGGGAAGGTCTTTTCATTTTTCATCTATAATGGAATACGTTCAGTTACTTTTATTACTTTCTCACCTATTCAGGGCTACGCTGAGGCGTATTTTCGATACCGGCATTGACTGTCGGCTCCAACGGCATCCCTGAGCGGATCCAAATGGCAACTTCTCACGAAGTTAGGCCTAGTCAGACAAGAAGATCCAGTCCACTCTCTCAGCGACCATCAGAACTAGGCTACACTCTTTTTTTACTAACATTTCTTATTTGTACTTGAGTTTGCTACTCAAGATTTATAAAATTGTAAAAGATCTGAAAAAAAAATTATGAAAAAATCTTATAAAATATTGAAAAGACGTGTGCGGCGTGTAGCCGCTGCCGCTGCAACATATCTCGCTGCTGTTCTCGAATATATAATCTATGAGTGGATGCTGTCAGCCAGCGCCGCTCGGGACAAACGAAGGAGGTTATTCCATTTAAAACGTCATCTGTTTAGCAAATGAAATGATATACGGTTAGAAATACAGGCATATATTGCTCAATTTCTGTAATAAAAAAAGGCCCTTTTCAGGGCCATACAAATATAAAAATATTTTTTCGAAATAAAGATATATAATATGAACGTTTTGAAGAGTTTTTGGAAATGACAAACTCTCTTACTCCTTTTAAATTTCGCATTTTTGACAGTTTTTTTAACGATATGAAAGTAGATATGTTTTTTAAAGATAAAGAAAAGGTTATCAAAAGAAACATAGACAAAAACGAAATATAAAAAGTGCCTATTCCAACATGAGTTATTACTATTTTTATATAGTTTCTTTTCACACTATTAAAAATATGACGGAAATTTAAGAAATATTATTTTTTATTAAGAAGCTATTTGTAAAATCTCTTGGATTATTGTCTATTTTTAGAAATGATATTTTTATTTCAAGTTTGTTGGAGGTTATAGATTAAATATCTCATTCTATTTAAATTTGAGTTTTGAAATTAATGAATATGACTTCAAATTTTTCATGTGTTTGCATTTTTTACTTTCTTCTATCTTCAATAGAAGAAAGTATTGTAATCGAAATTTTTTTCGACTTCCGGTTTTCGACGGATTTGCATGTTTTAGGGGTCAGAGATTCCAAAAAACATGTTTATAGAAAATGTCTGTCTGTGTGTCGCCATTGTACCATCAAAAAGTGTATGAATTTATGTATAGAATTAAACCAAAATTTTATTATAAGTTTTTGGCTATGGCAAGCAGGTCCTCCCGGAATTTGGAAAAAAGTCGCCGGTAGGGGGCGCTGATATAACAATTTTTGTGCGATTTTGAATATTGTACCATCCAAAAGTGTATGGAGTTATGCATAGAATTAAACCAAATTTTTATTTTAAGTTTTTGGATATGGCAAGCAGGTCCTCCATGAATTTGCAAAAAATTCGCCGTTAGGGGGCGCTGTAATAGCAATTTTTGTGCGATTTTGAATATTGCACCATCGAAAAGTGTATGAAGTTATGCATAGAATTGAACCAAATTTTTAGTTTAAGTTTTTGGATATTACAAGCAGGTCCTCCCTGAATTTGGAATAAATTCGCCGGTAGGGGGCGCTGTAAATGCGTTTTTGGTGCAATTTTGAATATTGTACCATCGAAAAGTGTATGAAGTTATGCATAGAATTGAACCAATTTTTTATTTTAAGTTTTTGGCTATGGCAAGCAGGTCCTCCCTGAATTTGGAAAATATTCGCCGGTAGGGAGCGCTGTAATAGCGATTTTTGTGCGATTTTGAATATTGTACCGTCCAAAAGTGTATGAAGTTATGCATAGAATTAAACCAAATTTTTATTTTAAGTTTTTGGATATGGCAAGCAGGTCCTCCATGAATTTGCAAAAAATTCGCCGGTAGGGAGCGCTGTAATAGCGATTTTTGTGCGATTTTGAATATTGCACCATCGAAAAGTGTATGAAGTTATGCATAGAATTGAACCAAAAAAAAATTTAAGTTCTTGGCTATGGCAAGGAGGTCCTCCCTTAATTTGAAAAAAAAATCGCTCGTAGAGGGCGCTGTAATAGCGATTTTTGTTCAATTTTTGTGCCATTTTGAATATTGTACCGCCGAAAAGTGTATGAAGTTATGCATAGAATTGAACCAAATTTTATGTGTTTATTTTTGGTCATGTCACGAAGGTCCTCCCTGAATTTGGAAAAATTCTGCCGGAAGGGGACACTATAATTGCGATGTCTGTACCATTTTCATTATTGTACCATCGAAAAGTGTATGAAGTTATGTATATAATTGAACCAAATTTTTTGTGCATGTTTCTGGCTATGGCAAACAAGTCCTCCCTGAACTTGAAAAAATTCCGAAAGAAGGGAGCACTATAATTACGATCTCTGTGCCATTTTCATTATTGTACCATCGAACAGCGTATAAAATTATGCATACAATTGAACCAAAATGTTTATGCTTGTTTTTGGCTTTGGCCAACAGGTTCTCCTTGAATTTGGAAATATTGCGCGGTAAAGGGGCTCCGTGCTAGCGATTTTTGTATACTTTTCTTGATTTTTCGTAGTTCTATTGTGCACCGGCTGCTCATGCAGCGGCGGGAACTCGCTTCCTGCTATGCCGGCTATTCGCAAACAGCTGATAACGACAGAATAAGGAAAAATTAATAATTTTAACAAATATCATGATATAGATTAACTCGTTTTTAGTCCGTTTAATTGACTTGAGCAGAAATTTAAGATGAAAATCAAAGTTGGTATAGTATTGAACTAATAATATTGAAGTACTAACATGTGTAACTAGGTTTTGAAATATTAAGATGTATAAGATAGAAGAAAGTTTTGGGATTGGCACATCCAACTAGTTTGTAATGTAAAATGGTGCGATCGTGAAATGCGTCTTTTTTATATAAATAACTTAGTCTTTTGATAAATCTCCCTTATATTGTTTTGCAAAATTTTTCGGAGCTGTACGTATATCTACTATATTATAATTCTAACTTTTTTTCTTTTGAGGATTTACAGTCTAAGCTACGCCCTTCTATTTTCAGATTGGCTGCTCAGCCTGCATTAGTTTATATACTTTTCATTTTTTTTTCTTTTGTTTCTTTCTCTCTTATATTTTGTTGAAATTTTAAGTAATTTAAATTAACATAAACTTGTTTTATCTTTTTATTTCATTATTTTTCATGTCTTAACCACAATTAAACAATATTCTTGCATGGCCCTTAGAGAGATTTCAGTAAAATTATCTTACTTTGAATGCTGCGCACGTTGTAAGAAATGTTTTCCATGTAAATGAAAGGCTAAATTTCATTGGTTGATTTCGAGCTACGTGATTGGCTTGTGACAATACCGTCGGATCCGCAAGAAATCCTTATATAGTAAGAGATTCAATTGTGAAACATCCATTTTGTATTGCGTTCATTCGATACGGCAGTTAAAATTTCCAAGAAGCCGAGATCAAATAGGGCCGGTACACTGTGTCCAGTCGGTCGCATACGCAGACGTCCATAAATAGGAAATAACCCTGTTATTATTAGACGGGCATGGCGTGGAACTGTTTCCTCTGCAGTATATCTCGCTGCAGTTGTCCAATTAATAACTTTTGAGTTTATCAAGGCAGCCAAAGCAGCACGTCACAAACGAAAAAAGGTATTCGATATTAAACGTCTGAAAGTTTTGGCCCATCTGAATAACATCCTGTTTGGCATCTAAAATGATGCAGAGTCAGAAATAGAGGCGTATATTGTTTCATTCCTGCAATTAAAAAAAGGCCCTTTTCAGGGCCATCCAAATATATATATATTTTTTAAATAAAGGCCTATAATTTGAAGGACTTTAAGAGAACTTAGTAATGACAAACCTCCCCTCCCTCTTTATCTTGTTGACGTTTTTCCCACCCCTAATTACCGCGAAATTTTCAATTTGGATAATTATAATGGCTACTTTATTAAAGTTGAGGCTTATCGTTCCAACGGCCCAAAACAATGTTGGAACTGTCAGAGGTTTAATCATAGCAGCGAAAATTACAGATTTAAACCTGCCTGCAGAAAATGTGCAGGGGAACATCAGACCAAGGAATGCCCCCCCCACTGATAACCTCATAATTAAATGTATTAACTGCTCCGAGGGTCATACTAGCAATTATAGCGGGTGTAGACTTAATCCTAGAAACATTAAAAATAATAGAATAACTACTATTAGAAACTCCAACACCCCTTTTGAAAGAAAAACCTCCCAACCTAACGCTTCTTACGCTAAAATTACCAATAATGAACCTAAACCGGAAATTCCCCCCCGACCTTTAACTCTGAAAACTTCCCTCAAATTTCTACTCAGGCTAACAGTTCCCCCCCGGGAATCCCCTCTGTGGATAATCTAGACATCATCTTGCAAAAACTCGAAAAAATTTACGACCTTCTTAACAAAATCAATAAATTACCCAATCATTCCCTTGCTAACATTTTTGCCAGTCATCTCACCGGGGATACCCCCCCCCCTTAATGTACCTACTAAAAAACCATAATGGGCCTTTTCAAAATTTTAACCTGGAATGCAAATGGACTCAGACCTAAGATTGACGAGCTCAGGGACTTTGTTATACAAAACCCTGTAGATATCATCCTTATACAGGAGGTTAAGTGCACCAACACCAAAAACCTCAAAATTCAAAATTTTAAATCATATTTCCCCCCAAGAACCGATAATAATGTCACTTCGCCTTACGGCGGGACGGCTATTTTCATTAACAACAGGGTCCCCCATGCCTTCGTACCCTCCCTCTCCCTACATGATATGGAAAATACTAATATAAAAATTCATTTAGACCAGCAAAATTCATTTACGATCTCCTCCATCTATCTCCGGGTTTCCAAACCGCCGACCATGCCCCCCCCAACCGGTAATTCCCCCCCACCAAGCTTTACAGTCTGATCTTGATAATCTTCTTAGGCTAGATGACAAGACGATAATCGCAGGGGACTTCAACGCCCATCATACCAGTTGGAATGCTAGCACCCCCACTGATACTTTAGGGAATTCCCTGTATCAGTACTGTCTCAATCATGGTATTGAAATTGCTGCCCCCACTTCCCCTACTCGTTATGGGCCATCGGGTGGTACGACAATTGACCTTGCTCTTCTCAACAATATTCCCTACCCCTTTACTATCACCCCTCACTCCGTTATGTCTTCTGATCACCTCCCCATCCAATTTAATTTTGTCTGCAATCCCACCCTTCCCAACATCCTCACTAATCCTATTATCGACTGGTCGTGCTATTCTAAATTTATTCAGAAATCCCCCCCCCCCCTTTTAGTAACATTAACTCAAAAAATGACATTGACGAGGCTGCCACTAATTTAACTAACTTAATGAAAAAAGCTCTAGAAAATTCAAAATTCCACCCCAAAAAAGAAAATTTTCATGAACTCCCCTCTAATATTAGAGCTAAAATTAACAACAGAAATAGAGTCAGGCGCCTCTGGCAATCTACTGGCGACCCCAGCATCAGAGCAGAAATGAACCGGTGTAATGCTGAAATTAAGAGGGAAATCGCCACTTATAAAAATAATAAGTGGCAAAAATATATCGAATCCCTCGCCCCCTCTGATAATTCCATCTGGAATTATCTTAGGCGTGTGAGGAAACCTTTCACTCCAATTCCCCCGTTACAAACCACCAACGGTCTCGCCTGCACTGATGCTGACAAGGTAGAAGCCTTTGCAGACCAGTACCAAAATCAATTTACCCCCCACCCCGATGTTTTTGATCCGGAAACTATTGACATGGTCGATAGTGTTCTTGAAAATTTTAATTCCCGAAGAGCAAATAGGCAAATTGAACCGACCACTCCTGATGAGATCATACGAGTAGTCAAAAACCTGCCAAACCGGAAAGCCCCTGGTCATGATGGGATCAACAATTCGGCCATCAAAAATCTACCTTTAAACTATGCTGATCATCTAGCCAATCTTACCAATTCCATCTTCAAATTTAGATATTTTCCCAAAATTTGGCGACATGCTATTATCGTACCAATTAAAAAACCCGGAGAAGACCCTGTTCAGGCCAGAAATTACAGGCCCATAAGCTTACTTCCTGCACTTAGCAAATTAATTGAGCATATTTTCCTCTCCAGACTTATTAATTTTCTCCCTGACATTCCTGAACAATTTGGTTTCAGACCCAAACATGCAACCACACACCAGCTGTTAAGAGTGATCGAACACATAATGGATGGGTTCGTTAATCACGAACAGACTGGAGCGCTTTTTGTTGACATATCCAAAGCGTTTGACACAGTGTGGCACTCAGGACTCATTTATAAACTCATTAAACTTAAAGTGCCCACTGCTTATATTCAACTTATAATCTCTTACTTGAAGCTGAGAACTTTTGCTGTTAAATACTCTAACATTTTTTCCACAAGTAGGCCAGTTAATGCCGGTGTCCCACAGGGAAGCAAAATTGCTGCATGGCTCTACAAAGCATTTATACACGATATCCCCAAGTCCCTTCGCACCCTACTTGCACTCTATGCCGATGACACCACTGTCGTTGCCAAAAATAAGAATATTAGATACATGCATGCTCAGCTTCAAGAACATGTTACCCAACTCGAACACTATTTCACACGCTGGAGAATTAAAGTTAACCCCAACAAATCCACAGCTGTTTTCTTCTCTAGGAAGAAATCCCCCCCCCCCCCCACCTCTTATACTTAATGGCGACCCAATTCACTTCTGCAGAGAAGTTAAGTACTTGGGCGTAATTCTGGACTCAAACCTGACTTGGCGAAAGCACATTGAAAATACCGTCCATAAATTTTATAAAGCTAAAAATGATATTGCACACCTCTTGTATTCTAATGATATGAGTATAGGCAATAAAATACTGCTATATCAAACAGTACTAAGACCTATACTTCTCTACTGCTCTCAGGTATGGGGCTCAACTGCAAAGTCTAACATCCAAAAACTCCAAATTGCCCAAAATAAAAACCTTCGTAGTATGACCCGCGCCCCCTGGTATAAAAGAAATAGTGTCATCCACCATCAACTTACCATTAAACCCATCAGAGAAATTATTAAAAATTCTGCCATTAAATTCTATAACAATATGTATTCCATCCCCAATCCTTTAATTTTTAACCTTCCTGATTACGATCTTAGGGAAAATTGGCGTCGCCCCCGTGCTACTACAATTATTCCTATAAGCCTCAACTAACCCCCCCCCCCCCCCCAGACCTTCACTGCATTGATAGGGCTTCAAAAAAGCACCCTCTTCATTTACTTTACTTTCTCTTAAATTACAGTTTTTCCCCTTTTTATCTTTAACTTTTACTTATTTATATCAATTTGTTTTTAACTTCTAACTTACTTTTAACTTACTTATTTTGGTACCATTGCTTTAAAATTTAATAATTTACTCCAATTCTTACTCATTTTTACATCATTAAAGAAAATTAAAAAAGAAAAAATATATGGCCCCCTAAAAGGACTTTTTGTTTATGTATGACAGCTGATCCTTCCCGACTTTCACTTTCGCTTTACAGAAGCAATTCCCCCTTCCCCCGGTCATCCTGCCACTTTTCCAAATTCTCCGGCTTAACCGAGCTAAACATCAAAACAACTACGGTCGTTGACCTTCCCCCGGCCAACCAAACTTCTTCCTTCCACCCGAGGCTCCGCCTCTTTCTTCTCTCTAGTACTTATAGCACTTTGCGGTGCGCGCGTGCCCTGTGCCCGCGCTCATCTGCAAATTGTTATCAACCTCCCCCTCTCCCCAGAACGGAGCATTTCTTCCAGCTGTGGTGGATCGAGGGCATCTCAAAGAGCATTTTTCAATGCTAATTTCTGCGAATGCCTGTGAAGCCACAGTAGCCTTGACTCGCGGTGAAGCGTGAGCAAGGCGCGGAAGCGTCTGTTCCTGTTTTTGTATTTTGCTACCGCGGCTCTCTGAGTCCGCTCTAGGCAGTTCTTGCCTGCCACCCCCCCCCCCTCCGCCATTTTTATGGCTTCTAAATTTTTAAGTTTTTCCTTTTTTCGGCTATTTTTTTTCACTAGAGATATGGGATTTTTGGTCCTCCGGCACTCTAAAAGTTTCCCCGTCAAAGTCAAAGTCGTGAAACATCCATTTTGTATTGCGTTCATTCGATATGGCAGTTAAAATTTCCAAGAAGCCGAGATCAAATAGGGCCGGTACACTGTGTCCAGTCGGTCGCATACGCAGACGTCCAAAAATAGGAAATAACCCTGTTATTATTAGACGGGTATGGCGTGGAACTGTTTCCTCTGCAGTATATCTCGCTGCAGTTGTCCAATTAATAATTTTTGAGTTTATCAAGGCAGCCAAAGCAGCACGTCACAAACGAAAAAAATGTATTCGATATTAAATGTCTGAAAGTTTTGGCACACCTGAATAACGTCCTGTTTGGCATCTAAAATGATGCAGAGTCAGTAATAGAGGCATATATTGCTTCATTCCTGCAATTAAAAAAAAGGCCCTTTTCAGGGCCATCCAAATATATTTTTTTTTTTCAAAATAAAGGCCTATAATTTGAAGGACTTTAAGAGAACTTAGTAATGACAAACACTCCTTTTAAATTTTGCATTTCTGATAGATATCTTTTTTTTACCTGCATGTTAGTAAGTATTCTTTTAAAAGATAAAGAAAAAGCTTATTGAATGAAACATCCACAGCATCAAAAGTGTATATTCCAACATGAATTATCGCGATTTTTATATTTTTCTTTTACACACATTTACAAATATGATGGAAATTTAAGAAATACTATTTTCAATTAAGAAGCTATTTCCAAAGACTCATGGATTATTGTCTATTTTTAAAAACGATTCTTCTATTTCAAGTTTGTTGGAGGTTATATATTAAATATCTCATTCTATTTAAATTTGAGATTTGAAATTAACGAATATGACTTCAAATTATTCATGTGATTTCATTATTTTGTAATGTAAAATGGTGTGAACGTGAAATGTGTCGTTTTTATATAAATAACTTAGTCTTTTGATAAATCTCCTTTACACTGTTTTGCAAAATTTTTCGGAGCTGTACATATATTTACTTTAGTATTATTCTAACTTTTTGCTTCTGAAGATTTATAATATAAGCTCCGCCCTTCTATTTTCAAATTGGCTACTCAGGATGCATTGGTTTATAGTCTATGTAAAAAGTTTTTTTTCGGGGTTGGGGGGGGGGGGTCTGTCATTTTCATTTTTCATCTATAATGGAATACGTTCAGTTACTTTTATTAATTTCTCACCTATTCAGGGCTACGCTGAGGCGTATTTTCGATACCGGCATTGACTGACGGCTCCAACGGCAACCCTGAGCGGATCCAAATGGCAACTTCTAACGAAGTTAGGCCTAGTCAGACTAGAAGATCCAGTCCACTCTCTCAGCGACCATCAGAACTAGGCTACACTCTTTTTTTACTAACATTTCTTATTTGTACTTGAGTTTGCTACTCAAAATTTATAAAATTGTAAAAGATCTGAAAAAAAAATTATGAAAAATTTTTATAAAATATTGAAAAGACGTGTGCGGCGTGTAGCCGCTGCCGCTGCAACATATCTCGCTGCTGTTCTCGAATACATAATCTATGAGTGGATGCTGTCAGCCAGCGCCGCTCGGAACAAACGAAGGAGGTTATTCCATTTAAAACATCGTCTGTTAAGCAAATAAATTGATGTACGGTTAGAAATACATGCATATATTGCTCAATTTCTGTAATAAAAAAAGGCCCTTTTCAGAGCCATACAAATATATAAATATTTTTTCGAAATAAAGACATATAATATGAAAGTTTTGAAGAGTTTTTGGAAATGACAAACTCTCTTACTCCTTTTAAATTTCGCATTTTTGACAGTTTTTTTTAACGATATGAAAGTAGATATGTTTTTTAAAGATAAAGAAAAGGTTATCAAAAGAAACATAGACAAAAACGAAATATAAAAAGTGCCTATTCCAACATGAGTTATTACTATTTTTATATAGTTTCTTTTCACACTATTAAAAATATGACGGAAATTTAAGAAATAATATTTTTTATTAAGAAGCTATTTGTAAAATCTCTTGGATTATTGTCTATTTTTAGAAATGATATTTTTATTTCAAGTTTGTTGGAGGTTATAGATTAAATATCTCATTCTGTTTAAATTTGAGTTTTGAAATAAACGAATATGACTTCAAATTTTTCATGTGTTTGCATTATTTTGTAATGTAAAATGGTGCGATCTTGAAATGCATCTCTTTTTATATAATTAACTTAGTCTTTTGATAAATCTCCCTTATATTGTTTTGCAAAATTTTTCGGAGCTGCACGTATATCTACTATAGTATAATTCCAACTTTTTTTCTTTTGGGGATTTACAGTCTAAGCTCCGCCCATCTATTTTCAGATTGGCTGCTCAGGCTGCATTAGTTTATAGTCTATGTAAAAAGTTTATTTTTCGGGGGGGGGGGGGGACTGTCATTTTCTTTTGGGATCTAATGGAATACTTTTCATTTTTTTTTTGTTTCTTTCTCTCTTATATTTTGTTGAAATTTTAAGTAATTTAAATTAATATAAACTTGTTTTATCTTTTTATTTCATTATTTTTCATGTCTTAACCACAATTAAACAATATTCTTGCATGGCCCTTAGAGAGATTTCAGTAAAATTATCTTACTTTGAATGCTGCGCACGTTGTAACAAATGTTTTCCATGTAAAGGAAAGGCTAAATTTCATTGGTTGGTTTCGAGCTACGTGATTGGCTTGTGACAATACCGTCGGATCCGCGGGAAATCCTTATATAGTAAGAGATTCAATCGTGAAACATCCATTTTGTATTGCGTTCATTCGATATGGCAGTTAAAATTTCCAAGAAGTCGAGATCAAATAGGGCCGGTACACTGTGTGCAGTCGGTCGCATACGCAGACGTCCAAAAAAAGGAAATAACCCTGTTATTATTAGACGGGTATGGCGTGGAACTGTTTCCTCTGCAGTATATCTCGCTGCAGTTGTCCAATTAATAACTTTTGAGTTTATCAAGGCAGCCAAAGCAGCACGTCACAAACGAAAAAAGGTATTCGATATTAAACGTCTGAAAGTTTTGGCACACCGGAATAACGTCCTGTTTGGCATCTAAAATGATGCAGAGTCTGAAATAGAGGCATATATTGCTTCATTCCTGCAATTAAAAAAAAGGCCCTTTTCAGGGCCATCCAAATATATATATTTTTTTCAAAATAAAGGCCTATAATTTGAAGGACTTTAAGAGACATTAGTAATGACAAACACTCTGAATCCTTTTAAATTTCGCATTTCTGATAGATATCTTTTTTTTTACCTGCATGTTAGTAAGTATTCTTTTAAAAGATAAAGAAAAAACTTATTGAATGAAACATCCACAACATCAAAAGTGTATAATCCAACATGAATTATCGCAATTTTTGTATTTTTCTTTTACACACATTTACAAATATGATGGAAATTTAGGAAATACTATTTTCAATTAAGAAGCTATTTCCAAAGACTCATGGATTATTGTCTATTTTTAAAAACGATTCTTCTATTTCAAGTTTGTTGGAGGTTATATATTAAATATCTCATTCTATTTAAATTTGAGATTTGAAATTAACGAATATGACTTCAAATTATTCATGTGATTTCATTATTTTGTAATGTAAAATGGTGTGAACGTGAAATGTGTCTTTTTTATATAAATAACTTAGTCTTTTGATAAATCTCCTTTACACTGTTTTGCAAAATTTTTCGGAGCTGTACATATATTTACTTTAGTATTATTCTAACTTTTTGCTTCTGAAGATTTATAATCTAAGCTCCGCCCTTCTATTTTCAAATTGGCTACTCAGGATGCATTGGTTTATAGTCTATGTAAAAAGTTTTTTTCTTGGTTGGGGGGGGGGGTCTGTAATTTTCATTTTTCATCTATAATGGAATACGTTCAGTTACTTTTATTAATTTCTCACCTATTCAGGGCTACGCTGAGGCGTATTTTCGATACCGGCATTGACTGACGGCTCCAACGGCAACCCTGAGCGGATCCAAATGGCAACTTCTAAGGAAGTTAGGCCTAGTCAGACTAGAAGATCCAGTCCACTCTCTCAGCGACCATCAGAACTAGGCTACACTCTTTTTTTACTAACATTTCTTATTTGTACTTGAGTTTGCTACTCAAAATTTATAAAATTGTAAAAGATCTGAAAAAAAAAAATTATGAAAAAATTTTATAAAATATTGAAAAGACGTGTGCGGCGTGTAGCCGCTGCCGCTGCAACATATCTCGCTGCTGTTCTCGAATACATAATGTATGAGTGGATGCTGTCAGCCAGCGCCGCTCGGAACAAACGAAGGAGGTTATTCCATTTAAAACATCGTCTGTTAAGCAAATAAATTGTTGTACGGTTAGAAATACAGGCATATATTGCTCAATTCTGTAATAAAAAAAGGCCCTTTTCAGAGCCATACAAATATATAAATATTTTTTCGAAATAAAGACATATAATATGAACGTTTTGAAAAGTTTTTGGAAATGACAAACTCTCTTACTCCTTTTAAATTTCGCATTTTTGACAGTTTTTTTTTAACCATATGAAAGTAGATATGTTTTTTAAAGATAAAGAAAAGGTTATCAAAAGAAACATAGACAAAAACGAAATATAAAAAGTGCCTATTCCAACATGAGTTATTACTATTTTTATATAATTTCTTTTCACACTATTAAAAATATGACGGAAATTTAAGAAATAATATTTTTTATTAAGAAGCTATTTGTAAAATCTCTTGGATTATTGTCTATTTTTAGAAATGATATTTTTATTTCACGTTTGTTGGAGGTTATAGATTAAATATCTCATTCTGTTTAAATTTGAGTTTTGAAATAAACGAATATGACTTCAAATTTTTCATGTGTTTGCATTATTTTGTAATGTAAAATGGTGCGATCTTGAAATGCATCTCTTTTTATAAAATTAACTTAGTCTTTTGATAAATCTCCTTTATATTGTTTTGCAAAATTTTTCGGAGCTGCACGTATATCTACTATAGTATAATTCCAACTTTTTTTCTTTTGGGGATTTACAGTCTAAGCTCCGCCCATCTATTTTCAGATTGGCTGCTCAGGCTGCATTAGTTTATAGTCTATGTAAAAAGTTTATTTTTCGGGGGGGGGGGACTGTCATTTTCTTTTGGGATCTAATGGAATACTTTTCATTTTTTTTTTGTTTCTTTCTCTCTTATATTTTGTTGAAATTTTAAGTAATTTAAATTAATATAAACTTGTTTTATCTTTTTATTTCATTATTTTTCATGTCTTAACCACAATTAAACAATTCTTGCATGGCCCTTAGAGAGATTTCAGTAAAATTATCTTACTTTGAATGCTGCGCACGTTGTAACAAATGTTTTCCATGTAAAGGAAAGGCTAAATTTCATTGGTTGGTTTCGAGCTACGTGATTGGCTTGTGACAATACAGTCGGATCCGCGGGAAATCCTTATATAGTAAGAGATTCAATCGTGAAACATCCATTTTGTATTGCGTTCATTCGATATGGCAGTTAAAATTTCCAAGAAGCCGAGATCAAATAGGGCCGGTACACTGTGTGCAGTCGGTCGCATACGCAGACGTCCAAAAAAAGGAAATAACCCTGTTATTATTAGACGGGTATGGCGTGGAACTGTTTCCTCTGCAGTATATCTCGCTGCAGTTGTCCAATTAATAACTTTTGAGTTTATCAAGGCAGCCAAAGCAGCACGTCACAAACGAAAAAAGGTATTCGATATTAAACGTCTGAAAGTTTTGGCACACCTGAATAACGTCCTGTTTGGCATCTAAAATGATGCAGAGTCTGAAATAGAGGCATATATTGCTTCATTCCTGCAATTAAAAAAAAGGCCCTTTTCAGGGCCATCCAAATATATATATTTTTTTCAAAATAAAGGCCTATAATTTGAAGGACTTTAAGAGACATTAGTAATGACAAACACTCTGAATCCTTTTAAATTTCGCATTTCTGATAGATATCTTTTTTTTTACCTGCATGTTAGTAAGTATTCTTTTAAAATATATAGAAAAAACTTATTGAATGAAACATCCACAACATCAAAAGTGTATAATCCAACATGAATTATCGCAATTTTTGTATTTTTCTTTTACACACATTTACAAATATGATGGAAATTTAGGAAATACTATTTTCAATTAAGAAGCTATTTCCAAAGACTCATGGATTATTGTCTATTTTTAAAAACGATTCTTCTATTTCAAGTTTGTTGGAGGTTATATATTAAATATCTCATTCTATTTAAATTTAAGATTTGAAATTAACGAATATGACTTCAAATTATTCATGTGATTTCATTATTTTGTAATGTAAAATGGTGTGAACGTGAAATGTGTCTTTTTTATATAAATAACTTAGTCTTTTGATAAATCTCCTTTACACTGTTTTGCAAAATTTTTCGGAGCTGTACATATATTTACTTTAGTATTATTCTAAATTTTGCTTCTGAAGATTTATAATCTAAGCTCCGCCCATCTATTTTCAGATTGGCTGCTCAGGCTGCATTAGTTTACAGTCTATGTAAAAAGTTTATTTTTCGGGGGGGGGGGGGACTGTCATTTTCTTTTGGGATCTAATGGAATAATTTTCGGGGTTTTTTTGTTTCTTTCTCTCTTATATTTTGTTGAAATTTTAAGTAATTTAAATTAATATAAACTTGTTTTATCTTTTTATTTCATTATTTTTCATGTCTTAACCACAATTAAACAATATTCTTGCATGGCCCTTAGAGAGATTTCAGTAAAATTATCTTACTTTGAATGCTGCGCACGTTGTAACAAATGTTTTCCATGTAAAGGAAAGGCTACATTTCATTGGTTGGTTTCGAGCTACGTGATTGGCTTGAGACAATACCGTCGGATCCGCGGGAAATCCTTATATAGTAAGAGATTCAATAGTGAAACATCCATTTTCTATTGCGTTCATTCGATATGGCAGTTAAAATTTCCAAGAAGCCGAGATCAAATAGGGCCGGTACACTGTGTCCAGTCGGTCGCATACGCAGACGTCCAAAAAAAGGAAATAACCCTGTTATTATTAGACGGATATGGCGTGGAACTGTTTCCTCTGCAGTATATCTCGCTGCAGTTGTCCAATTAATAACTTTTGAGTTTATCAAGGCAGCCAAAGCAGCACGTCACAAACGAAAAAAGATATTCGATATTAAACGTCTGAAAGTTTTGGCACACCTGAATAACGTCCTGTTTGGCATCTAAAATGATGCAGAGTCAGAAATAGAGGCATATAGGCATAATAGAAATAGAGGCATTTTTCATTCCTGAATTAAAAAAAAGGCCCTTTTCAGGGCCATCCAAATATATATATTTTTTTCAAAATAAAGGCCTATATTTTGAAGGACTTTAAGAGAACTTAGTAATGACAAACACTCTGAAACCTTTTAAATTTCGCATTTCTGATAGATATCTTTTTCTTTACCTGCATGTTAGTAAGTATTCTTTTAAAAGATAAAGAAAAAGCTTATTGAATGAAACATCCGCAACATCAAAAGTGTATATTCCAACATGAATTATCGCAATTTTTATATTTTTCTTTTACACACATTTACAAATATGATGGAAATTTAAGAAATACTATTTGCAATTAAGAAGTTATTTCCAAAGACTCATGGATTATTGTCTATTTTTAAAAACGATATTTTTATTTCAAGTTTGTTGGAGGTTATAGATTAAATATCTCATTCTATTTAAATTTGAGATTTGAAATTAACGAATATGACTTCAAATTATTCATGTGTTTTCATTATTTTGTAATGTAAAATGGTGTGAACGTGAAATGTGTCTTTTTATATAAATAACTTAGTCTTTTGATAAATCTCCTTTACATTGTTTTGCAAAATTTTTCTGAGCTTTACATATATTTACTTTAGTACTATTCTATCTTTTTGCTTCTGGGGATTTATAATCTAAGCTCCACCCTTCTATTTTCAAATTGGCTACTCAGGATGCATTGGTTTATAGTCTATGTAAAAAGTTTTTTTTCGGGGGGGGGGTCTGTCATTTTCATTTTTCATCTATAATGGAATACGTTCAGTTACTTTTATTACTTTCTCACCTATTCAGGGCTACGCTGAGGCGTATTTTCGATACCGACATTGACTGACGGCTCCAACGGCATGCCTGAGCGGATCCAAATGGCAACTTCTCACGAAGTTAGGCCTAGTCAGACAAGAAGATCCAGTCCACTCTCTCAGCGACCATCAGAAGTAGGCTACACTCTTTTTTTACTAACATTTGTTATTTGTACTTGAGTTTGCTACTCAAGATTTATAAAATTATAAAAGATCTGAAAAAAAAATTATGAAAAAATCGTATAAAATACTGAAAAGACGTGTGCGGCGTGTAGCCGCTGCCGCTGCAACGTATCTCGCTGATGTTCTCGAATACATAATCTATGAGTGGATGCTGTCAGCCAGCGTCGCTCGGGACAAACGAAGGAGGTTATTCCATTTAAAACGTCGCCTGTTAAGCAAATGAATTGATGTACGGTTAGAAATACAGGCATATATTGCTCAATTTCTGTAATAAAAAAGGCCCTTTTCAGGGCCATACAAATATATAAATATTTTTTCGAAATAAAGACATACAATATGAACGTTTTGAAGAGTTTTTGGAAATGACAAACTCTCTTACTGCTTTTAAATTTCGCATTTTTGACAGTTTTTTTAACGATATGAAAGTAGATATGTTTTTTAAAGATAAAGAAAAGGTTATCAAAAGAAACATAGACAAAAACGAAATATAAAAAGTGCCTATTCCAACATGAGTTATTACTATTTTTATATAGTTTCTTTTCACACTATTAAAAATATGACGGAAATTTAAGAAATAATATTTTTTATTAAGAAGCTATTTGTAAAATCTCTTGGATTATTGTCTATTTTTAGAAATGATATTTTTATTTCAAGTTTGTTGGAGGTTATAGATTAAATATCTCATTCTATTTAAATTTGAGTTTTGAAATTAACGAATATGACTTCAAATTTCTCATGTGTTTGCATTATTCTGTAATGTAAAATGGTGCGATCGTGAAATGCGTCTTTTTTTATATAAATAACTTAGTCTTTTGATAAATCTCCCTTATATTATTTTGCAAAATTTTTCGGAGCTGTACGTATATCTACTATAGTATAATTCAAACTTTTTTTCTTTTGAGGATTTACAGTCTAAGCTCCGCCCTTCTATTTTCAGATTGGCTGCTCAGGCTGCATTAGTTTATAGTCTATGTAAAAAGTTTATTTTTCGGGGGGGGGGGGCGGGGACTGTCATTTTCTTTTGGGATCTAATGGAGTACTTTTCATTTTTTTTGTTTCTTTCTCTCTTATATTTTGTTGAAATTTTAAGTAATTTAAATTAATATAAACTTGTTTTATCTTTTTATTTCATTATTTTTCATGTCTTAACCACAATTAAACAATATTCTTGCATGTCCCTTAGAGAGATTTCAGTAAAATTATCTTACTTTGAATGCTGCGCATGTTGTAACAAATGTTTTCCATGTAAAGGAAAGGCTACATTTCATTGGTTGGTTTCGAGCTACGTGATTGGCTTGAGACAATACCGTCGGATCCGCGGGAAATCCTTATATAGTAAGAGATTCAATAGTGAAACATCCATTTTCTATTGCGTTCATTCGATATGGCAGTTAAAATTTCCAAGAAGCCGAGATCAAATAGGGCCGGTACACTGTGTTCAGTCGGTCGCATACGCAGACGTCCAAAAAAAGGAAATAACCCTGTTATTATTAGACGGGTATGGCGTGGAACTGTTTCCTCTGCAGTATATCTCGCTGCAGTTGTCCAATTAATAACTTTTGAGTTTATCAAGGCAGCCAAAGCAGCACGTCACAAACGAAAAAAGATATTCGATATTAAACGTCTGAAAGTTTTGGCACACCTGAATAACGTCCTGTTTGGCATCTAAAATGATGCAGAGTCAGAAATAGAGGCATATAAGCATAATAGAAATAGAGGCATTTTTCATTCCTGAATTAAAAAAAAGGCCCTTTTCAGGGCCATCCAAATATATATATTTTTTTCAAAATAAAGGCCTATATTTTGAAGGACTTTAAGAGAACTTAGTAATGACAAACACTCTGAAACCTTTTAAATTTCGCATTTCTGATAGATATCTTTTTCTTTACCTGCATGTTAGTAAGTATTCTTTTAAAAGATAAAGAAAAAGCTTATTGAATGAAACATCCGCAACATCAAAAGTGTATATTCCAACATGAATTATCGCAATTTTTATATTTTTCTTTTACACACATTTACAAATATGATGGAAATTTAAGAAATACTATTTTCAATTAAGAAGTTATTTCCAAAGACTCATGGATTATTGTCTATTTTTAAAAACGATATTTTTATTTCAAGTTTGTTGGAGGTTATAGATTAAATATCTCATTCTATTTAAATTTGAGATTTGAAATTAACGAATATGACTTCAAATTATTCATGTGTTTTCATTATTTTGTAATGTAAAATGGTGTGAACGTGAAATGTGTCTTTTTATATAAATAACTTAGTCTTTTGATAAATCTCCTTTACATTGTTTTGCAAAATTTTTCTGAGCTTTACATATATTTACTTTAGTACTATTCTATCTTTTTGCTTCTGGGGATTTATAATCTAAGCTCCACCCTTCTATTTTCAAATTGGCTACTCAGGATGCATTGGTTTATAGTCTATGTAAAAAGTTTTTTTTCGGGGGGGGGGTCTGTCATTTTCATTTTTCATCTATAATGGAATACGTTCAGTTACTTTTATTACTTTCTCACCTATTCAGGGCTACGCTGAGGCGTATTTTCGATACCGACATTGACTGACGGCTCCAACGGCATGCCTGAGCGGATCCAAATGGCAACTTCTCACGAAGTTAGGCCTAGTCAGACAAGAAGATCCAGTCCACTCTCTCAGCGACCATCAGAAGTAGGCTACACTCTTTTTTTACTAACATTTGTTATTTGTACTTGAGTTTGCTACTCAAGATTTATAAAATTATAAAAGATCTGAAAAAAAAATTATGAAAAAATCGTATAAAATACTGAAAAGACGTGTGCGGCGTGTAGCCGCTGCCGCTGCAACGTATCTCGCTGATGTTCTCGAATACATAATCTATGAGTGGATGCTGTCAGCCAGCGTCGCTCGGGACAAACGAAGGAGGTTATTCCATTTAAAACGTCGCCTGTTAAGCAAATGAATTGATGTACGGTTAGAAATACAGGCATATATTGCTCAATTTCTGTAATAAAAAAGGCCCTTTTCAGGGCCATACAAATATATAAATATTTTTTCGAAATAAAGACATACAATATGAACGTTTTGAAGAGTTTTTGGAAATGACAAACTCTCTTACTGCTTTTAAATTTCGCATTTTTGACAGTTTTTTTAACGATATGAAAGTAGATATGTTTTTTAAAGATAAAGAAAAGGTTATCAAAAGAAACATAGACAAAAACGAAATATAAAAAGTGCCTATTCCAACATGAGTTATTACTATTTTTATATAGTTTCTTTTCACACTATTAAAAATATGACGGAAATTTAAGAAATAATATTTTTTATTAAGAAGCTATTTGTAAAATCTCTTGGATTATTGTCTATTTTTAGAAATGATATTTTTATTTCAAGTTTGTTGGAGGTTATAGATTAAATATCTCATTCTATTTAAATTTGAGTTTTGAAATTAACGAATATGACTTCAAATTTCTCATGTGTTTGCATTATTCTGTAATGTAAAATGGTGCGATCGTGAAATGCGTCTTTTTTTATATAAATAACTTAGTCTTTTGATAAATCTCCCTTATATTATTTTGCAAAATTTTTCGGAGCTGTACGTATATCTACTATAGTATAATTCAAACTTTTTTTCTTTTGAGGATTTACAGTCTAAGCTCCGCCCTTCTATTTTCAGATTGGCTGCTCAGGCTGCATTAGTTTATAGTCTATGTAAAAAGTTTATTTTTCGGGGGGGGGGGGGCGGGGACTGTCATTTTCTTTTGGGATCTAATGGAGTACTTTTCATTTTTTTTGTTTCTTTCTCTCTTATATTTTGTTGAAATTTTAAGTAATTTAAATTAATATAAACTTGTTTTATCTTTTTATTTCATTATTTTTCATGTCTTAACCACAATTAAACAATATTCTTGCATGTCCCTTAGAGAGATTTCAGTAAAATTATCTTACTTTGAATGCTGCGCATGTTGTAACAAATGTTTTCCATGTAAAGGAAAGGCTAAATTTCATTGGTTGTTTTCGAGCTACGTGATTGTCTTGTGACAATACCGTCGGATCCGCGGGAAATCCTTATATAGTAAGAGATTCAATTGTGAAACATCCATTTTGTATTGCGTTCATTCGATACGGCAGTTAAAATTTCCAAGAAGCCGAGATCAAATAGGGCCGGTACACTGTGTCCAGTCGGTCGCATACGCAGACGTCCATAAATAGGAAATAACCCTGTTATTATTAGACGGGCATGGCGTGGAACTGTTTCCTCTGCAGTATATCTCGCTGCAGTTGTCCAATTAATAACTTTTGAGTTTATCAAGGCAGCCAAAGCAGCACGTCACAAACGAAAAAAGGTATTCGATATTAAACGTCTGAAAGTTTTGGCACACCTGAATAACGTCCTGTTTAGCATCTAAAATGATGCAGAGTCAGAAATAGAGGCATATATTGCTTCATTCCTGCAATTAAAAAAAAGGCCCTTTTCAGGGCCATCCAAATATATTTTTTTTTCAAAATAAAGGCCTATAATTTGAAGGACTTTAAGAGAACTTAGTAATGACAAACACTCTGAATCCTTTTAAATTTCGCATTTCTGATAGATATCTTTTTTTTTACCTGCATGTTAGTAAGTATTCTTTTAAAAGATAAAGAAAAAGCTTATTGAATGAAACATCCACAACATCAAAAGTGTATATTCCAACATGAATTATCGCAATTTTTATATTTTTCTTTTACACACATTTACAAATATGATGGAAATTTAAGAAATACTATTTTCAATTAAGAAGTTATTTCCAAAGACTCATGGATTATTGTCTATTTTTAAAAACGATATTTTTATTTCAAGTTTGTTGGATGTTATAGATTAAATATCCCAGACAACACAAACACATCCTAAGAACATCCGAAAGATGTCATATTCAGGACAAGCTGATATCCTGCGGACCGATGAATTGGTCCTGCCGACCGTTTTAGGACATCCCCTGGGTTTCGAAATGTCCCACCCGTCAACATCCTATGGATGTCATTTCATGACACCTTTTGGACGATTATAGGACATTTGTATGATATCCTCTGGATGGTCCTAATGACATCCTAAAATCATCCAAATAATGTCATATTCAGGATAAGCTGATATCCCGTGGATGGATGCAGTCGTCTTGCAGACAGTAATAGGACATCCCCTGGCTATCGAAATGTCACACCTGTCAACATCCTGTGGATGACTTTTTTATGATGGCTCGATAACCTCTGGATGGCTTAATGAATGTTACTGCCTACAATTTGCATTTTTGAAATTTATGGCAATTCATTGATGTCTTGTCACTTTTAATTATTATAATCAATTATAACATAATTATTTAATAAATTATATAGCCTGTAAAAAGATTATTCAGTAAACCTTTCTTTAAAAAAAATCAATCTTCAAGATATCTTAGTTTATACAATTTATTAAGTAAAAAATGTTTTCAGTGACAATATAGGAATTTCAAAAATGCAAATTGAAGATAGTAATATATCTTGCATATTTTTGATAAGATTCAAGAATATTTAAGAAATTTGGTAAAATTCCTTACTTGCACACAATAATAGTTTTACATACTTTATTCTTAATTTAAACAAATATTATCCAAAATGGTGCAATTTAAAAATTTTCCATCATAGCTTCATCACTATTTAAGATGTTGTCTTGCAGATATTTTTTAATATCTGGAGTTGAACATTTTTCTAATTTACTATTTTTGCCATAAGAACCATTTTTTCAATGACAATTTTATTCATTTTGCAATTATTTGATTTACTTACTAAAAAAAGCATGGACTACCTGATCCACTATGCACTTTAGGAACATCCAGTATCTGTAACAAATGTTATGCATTTGATTGTCCTGTGATGAAGTGCCACATGAAATTAAAAAGTATAATTTTGTTGCTCCGATGATTGTTTTACATTTTTTTTATAGAAAAAAGCTACTGCATAAGACATCTTAATATTTTTGAAGTCAGATAAATAAAGTACAAAAAGTATGCCATTTTATATTTAGTGACCAAAGCACATTTTACTGTTGTGATAATTTGGCTGTAAAATACAACTTTAAATTTAATGTTTTACTTAACTTTAAATACATTACTTTACTTTAACAAAATATGATAGTGCCATGGATACATTTAACTTTATACAATTTGTAATAGCTCAGTAAATGCCTTTTATGAACATGAAGAATTAACACAAACTGCAGAAAAGTTAAGATACACTTTTCATACTTTGTTCTTATTTTAATGAATAAGAACTTCTATATTTTAATTGCATTTTAAATGATTGCACATATTACACTAAATGCTGAATATAAAACAATAAACTTAAATTATTTGACAAAGAAAAGTTTAATCTTTACGTAAAAATTATCAAAAGTGAATACCTGAAAATGTTAATCAAAATAAAAAGTCAAAGTTTACTCCTAATTTAATTTAAGACCAGTAAAGGAAAAAAAAAATAAAAGACAAAAAGAAATACTTATAAAATATATTCTGCAGTGTTAAGAATGATAGTACGAAAAAATGATAATCGCTGTTGAATTAATTTGTTTAGTAATTATTAAAATAATTCCTATATTAAAAAGCTTAAAGTTACGAATTACACAATAAAACAGTCACATTAAAAGCAAAACAAGTATTTATTTACAATTTTCACAGCAAAATACAAAAAATATTTATTTAAAACTTTCACAGTAAAATACAAAACAAATATTTTTTACAACCTTCCACATTACAAAATATAGTTTCAAAACTTTTTTTAACAACAATCCAACTTTCCAGTTTCTCCTGCC
Source organism: Maratus speciosus (assembly GCA_963932465.1). Classification (NCBI taxonomy): domain Eukaryota; kingdom Metazoa; phylum Arthropoda; class Arachnida; order Araneae; family Salticidae; genus Maratus; species Maratus speciosus. Next base: position 367,913 of record CAWVRF010000965.1, on the reverse strand, counting down.
TGTACTTGTCACAAAATAATTTTTATGCTGCACACATCTATAATGAAGAAAAGACAAAATATACATTTCTACTAAACTTTATTGGTGCATCACATTCATTCAAAAGGAATAAATCAATATATATATACACAAGATATACAATAATTTCTTATTGTTTGTTTCTTCAAAAGATCTTTTTGTAAAATTTACAGTTATTTTTAGGAATTTTATTATTTTAAGCCCTAGGAAATGCTTGAAAAAACTATTAAAAAGTACAAAGCAGCATAATTGCACATCTTATTTTATGTCAAACATCAACATGAAGCACCTGTCTCATTTTGTATCAAAAGAGAGTTAATATTTATAACTGATGAGAATACCATTTTTAATAATTAACAATTATGGTAATTACAAGCAACAGGACCATGCAAAGAGAAAACTGTGCCCAGGGTAAAGTTTAGTTTGCCTGTCCCCTCCCCCCCCACACGCACACAGACCTTCCCGATTAAGGAATGTAAAAAACAAAGTTCCCTGAACCAGAGCCAAGCGGATACATACGGTCCTCCTTTCTAGGGGATCACGTAGCAACCTGTCCCAAAAGGCATCAACTGACGCCCAATCACCACGACATCAACCTGCCATTCGAAACAGCTAAGCGAGGAAGACAGAAGGCCACAACACAACATAGTCTCTGCTGCAGCCTGATAATTTATTACACATGGAATATTTTGAGAGTCAAGGAAACATCTGCACAAGGGTGGCTATGTCCCAAAATATATAAGACGCTGCCAAGTAGGCTAAAGCCAGTGGGCCTCCCACTGGTGAACAACAGATACCATCAAACCAACAAGTACTCCATGTTCAGAAACTTCTCACCATGAATTGCTAACATTATACCTCGTGGGTACCCCTCAAGTACTATAAGTGTCAAGCACAAGAGCTACCTCACTTAGAACTCTGCACATCAAACAGGGCAGAACCATCACTCCATAAAGCCGAAAGCTACATGCATCCTAGTCTGTCACTAGGCATTATGCCTCGAGGGGAATGTAACAAAACACCTTCCAGGTAGGTACCGAACGAAAGTTCAAGATATCCTTTTTAGAGGCCTACAAGAGTAGAACGGGCGGCCCAATCGCTCCTCTAGACCACAAGCCGAGATCAAAGCCATGAAAGATCGCAGCTCTCAACCCCAGCCAGACACAAGGAGAAGCCACATAAGGCATGTCACACACTGCAAGAAAAGAGAAGGTAACTGCTAATCCAACCAGCAGCGCAGTAACTTCCCCCTACACACAGTTCAGAAAATTAAACAAAACAGACCTAAAACAATTTCTAAAATGGAAGAAGCCCTTAGTCAGAAATTTGTTTTGGCATGTTGGGTAAGGGATGGTGCAATAACTTTGAAACTAAAAATGGGGAACGAATGAAACTAAAAATAACTACTTTCATTGGGAAAAAAATTCTCGATGTGTATATATAATATATATAACCATTATATAATTATTCATCACTTTTCTCCGTTTATTAAAAATAAAATTAATAAATTGAGCATCAATACATTACACTGACATTATACAAAATAAAGCAGGATCATCTATTTTTAATTTAATGAATCATTAATGAATTGTGTCTACTATAATGTACCAATATACTGATCACCAACATATAATGAATTAAAATCTTTACGAAATTTTACGGATTGCTTAGGGCACTTCAGTTTTTATTATGCAAACAATTGTTTTAATGCCAAAGAGAGAAAGGGAAGATTTTGTCAACTGAGAGACAAGATGGGTGCTAATTTTTTGAAAGAGGGGCCAGAGAGGTGCTATTATATAAACCAAAAGACAGGTGGGGTGTTATTCTATTATATTTTTCCATAAACATAAAAACTATAACAAATATCTTAAATAATACTAAATGAGTTTCATACTTTTCTGTTATACAAACCAGGGATATGTTTAGGAAAATTTTAGGTCCTTTAAAGGACCCTTCACAAAATTATTTATCTTAAAACAGGACCCTTCACAAAATTATTTGTCTCTTAAATAGAGATTTCATAGGATGTTTTCGCTTTCAAATTGAACTTTTCCACAAATTTAGTCATTTAAAAATAAAATCAGGCCTGTAAGTAAGCAGTTGAACTCACTAAAGAGCTTATTACTTAGCTTTTTATACAAGAAGGTTAGAACATGAAGACATCGATAATTTAAAATTCACAAAATTATGAGTAGAATTTTCACAAAAATAAGAAAAACTTCAGTTTCACAAAAACAGGACCCTGTCAGAAAAGTCTGGACAGATCCCTACAAACACCTTGCCAAAATGTATGCTGATATCACAATCCTATCCATGCAACAGATTTTTATTGCAAACCATGCCAATTTGTTGGGTTATAATTTACAAACAAAAAAAGTTTGCCAGAAAGAAAAACTTTAGCATAAGGACTTAAATAAGCTATTATTATTAAATTATTGGTTCAAATTTATGTAACTAGATTTCATTTTTCATTAAAAAATGTTATTTTTCACAAAAAAAAAATTAAATTTCACGAAAGCAACTTTTACTTTTCATAAAATAGGCCTCATAAAAAAAAAAAAAAAAAAAAAAAAAAAAAAAAAAAAAAAAACTGCATTGACCCCTGGGGATACCGACTATGAACATTTCACAGTCTAATTAGATACAATTTTGTTGGTGCTGAATATCATACCCAGTCTATTAAGAGAATATAGATCGTCGCAAAATGCTATAACAAAAGCAATATATGTCATTGTTTACAATTTTATCGCATTGATATCGTGTGACGTCTATATATATATATATATATGTATATATCAAATGTTTGCTTCAAACAATGCTAAGAGACACTTATAACTTCATGACTGAATTAAAAACCTAGTTTTACTTTATTGTATAATATTCATTTGTTCTTTTATTGTAAGTATATATTTGTGTTGATATAGTAAAATAGTGTGAAAGTTTGAAACAGTATATTTTTTAAATGATCACTTTTATACCAACAGTTTTTTTTTCTATTTGGCACCAACTATCATGCTTGGTACAATGGTGTTGATATGATAGAAACGCACCTAGAGTTTAAATATTAAAAATCAAATATGTTTCAGAATGTTTACATTCAAAATAAAGCTCATAGCCATAACCAGGCAGGGTTGCAAAAAAGCCGGCTAAAATTAAAAAAAGCCACGCCGGTGGCTTTTATTGGTTTTAACCGGCTTTTTTTGGCCAAAATTGGCCTTTTTTGGCCAAAATTGGCTTTTATACAGTGAAGCATTTTAATTATAAATGTCACATTTTTATGTGTTTTTTAATTAGTTTTAAAGACATTCAATTGAGGTAGAAATCAATATAACCCAATTTTTCAATAATGAAGACATTAATATTGGAATAAAAAGTCATACCAATTGCTTTCTCTGGTTTACACTGACCTTAACAAACTTTTTTTTCATTTTTACTGCTTTATATAATTAAAAAGGACAATGGTTGCTTAGTTATATGTTTTATAACTAATTTATAACTAATTTTAAGGGATATTAATATAAAAGTCTTATTTTATTTCTGATAAACACTTATTTAAAATCACACATAAAGTCATTTAATAAAAACATCATTTCTCCTTATTAAAACAGTATTAAGAATAACATATGGATTACTTTATACATGAATATGCACTATTTTAAATAGCAACTAGCTTTTCAAAATTCTTATTCAACAAGTTTTATTTGGACAATTTTTTTTAATTGTTCTCTTTATTTTACGCACTTACGTGTGCTAAAATTTCCTCAAATGTTATATCCTTCCTAATTTCTCTTTCAACATTGTTCATTCAACAATTTTAATCTGTCCGTATGGACATATCTGGAATAAGTTACAAAGCAGCTTAGTAGCAGAAAAACTTTTTATGTATATCATTTTTATAAGTTAGAATATCAATTGCTTATTTCTGGGTGACCTCAAGTATTATATAAGATAATTTCAGTTATTAAATACATATATGCTATTTAGTTTTAATCAATTTTAAAAGTAAATATCAGCATGTAAGAATGTTTCTATTTTGATGTGTAACATTTTCTTATTCTTTCATATAATCTTTAAAATGCGTGGTATGTGTAGAGCTATAATAAAGAATTCCAAACCAATACTTTAGAGTCTAATTTAATGTATTCTTCTGAATATTTATATACAACCGAAGATCTTTATAACACAAGTCTAAAAATGCAAGGTTGTGTGTTACATGGATCACATCATTAAATTCACCTTATAAACATGGCCAAATATGTCTGAAACATATCAAAATACATTAGAATACCTTTACAGGGGTCGATCTAGACAAAATTTGGGGCCTATTTAGGGCCCCTTCACAAAAATAAATTTAATAAAATGGGCTCCTTCACAAAAATAAATTTAATAAAATGGGCCCCTTCACAAAAATAAACTTAATAAAATAGACCCCTTCACAAAATTCCTTTTAATAAAATAGACCCTCTACGTAACATTCTTTTTCATAAAAACTGTTTTAAAATGTGTAATTTGTAAATAAAACCACATCACAAAAAACAAAAACTTTAGCAAAGGGATTTAAAGAATGTTTTTGTTCATAAATTCTTGGTTCGAATTTTAGTAACTGGATTTCAACTTTCGTTACAAAATGTTATTTTTCACAAAAATATAATAAAATTCACAAAAAATAACTTCTACTTTTCGCAAAATGGGCCACAAGAATAAAAATCTGCATCGACCCCTGCTTTATACTGCTTCCTTATTATCAAGAGTTATCCAAATTATAAATGTTTGCATAATATACGTCAGACATTGTTAAATTTACTTTATAAACATGATTCAAATATAACTGACACAACCATCCAAGACATTTTCAAAAGGGTTTATTGCAATAATAGCATTTTTTCAGTAAAATGATCTTAAATTAGGAGATAAAATTGAAATAATATATCAAATGTAGTCCTCTAGAGAATAGAAATATTTTACAATGGGAAAATGCAGGTGCTTTTTAACTGCAAAAATCATTGTTTACATCTGAAAAGTTGTGCATTATATGGAGAATTGCGTTATATAGTTATAAAGATCTTCTACTGTATTTTTTTTTTCTGACATAGTGCCTTCACATTTGCATTCTAGCAGTTATAAGGACTTATTTGACAAAATTTAATTGAAGCTTATATTTTTTTAGTAGAAAATATTTATAAGTGTATTAAAAATAAATTAATCCAAATTTTATATGAATTATCTATAAACCACTTTTTTGAAAAATAAAAGTCGGCTTTTTTCAATTAAAGCCGGCTTTTTTTAAGCGGCTAAAACCAAAAAAAGCCGGCCGGCTTATTTTGACCTGGCTAAAAGCCGGCAACCCTGTAGCCAGGGGTGTAAAAATCTAAGCACCAGCGGGCAGTCTCTCATCAATAAATTTTGTTCATTATTTTTCGTCTAAATTTTTTGTAAGAATGCTAATAAAATTTAAACGAAGAAAACTAATAAAATTTATAGGTGAGAGACGCGTTGGGCACCTACACTTTTACACCCCTGGTCATAACATAAAAAATTTCCAACATAAAATAAAGATTTATTCGAGCTGAAAAAGAATACAAGTTGAATTAAATGTATTTGGCAGGTAAAATGCATAATAGAAAATTTCAATAGTCACACGACTGAAAAAAAAATCTTTGACATAAGCATTTTAATAGTCATTGCTTTTTGGCTGGTATGATATTGTAATTTTCTATACATAAGTTAATTTGGGATATCCATAAATAATACTGCAGTACTCAAATTCATGTGAAAAATACCAGGAAAAAAAACATTTCATAATGTTTAAATTATAAAATACAATCGGCCCCACTTCATCGGGTAATGGATAATTGCATACCCCGCTTATATGCATAGAATGCTGTGGAACAGAGACGTTCCCCATAAGGCTAATTTTAAATGTACTCATTTTATCGCATAACAATCCCCGGTTAATTGCATAAATATCGCCAATCTACTAGTAGTAATCCGGATTTTATGAATTCATGTTATAGTGGTGAATGGAAAAAAAAGGAAGAACTTTTTTTTTTGTAACAATGGTTTGTTATATTTACAATCAAAGAGCAGAAATAGTCGTGTAAGATTACTTATCTTAATTCTGGCAACTTATGAGAGTGTTGAATTTGGACAGTTGTGTTTTTCTTTTAAAGCTTGTCGTACGTATAGTGACTCGATGCTGGGGGGTATTTTTTGAAAAATTCTGGAATCGGGGGAAAGTAGACCAATAAAAGATCAATATTTAGCGCTGGAAGTGGAGAAATGCAATGTCAAGATATGAAAGAAAAAAAAAAAAAATTCCTAAAGGATTTTTTGTGTGGGCAAAAGAAAAAAAAGAGAAATAAATTGACAAATAATTGAAAAATAAAAAAGAATTTATGCAGAAACTTTTATTTTCAAAGGTATGATTTAAAAACAAAAATTTTCTATTTAACTTTCATTTCAATTTTCACATAAATTATAATGAAAAATTAAACCATGTACCGTAAATAGTGTTATAATACCTTATACTTTATTACATATACTTTTATATATAGAGTAATAATAAATTATTTATTAAAGTTATTAATACAATAGTTTTTAATTTATTAGGTAAATAATTATTCTCCATTAATACACTATGACGCAAAAGTTTAGACAATGAAGAAATTCTTACATAATTTGACAAATATTTATTCAATTTTCAAATCACTGCTTGAAATTAATGTGCTGTACATATAAACAATATTTATAACAAAGAAAAGTGGAATTGTGCATATTGCAATAAATTAAATGGTAACAAAAATAAACTGCTGTCTCAAAAGTTTAGACACAAATTAAATAAAATCGAAATAAACAATTTTTAAAACCTGGTTGCGCATCCATGCTTATGTATTACGTCATATACACGAGATTGCATGAAAGAAACTAAATCTTGCATAGTTTGGGGATCGATATCGTACCATGCATTCTCAATAGATGTCTTAAGTTCCTTTTCAGAAGAGTATTGTCTAGCGTTGCTATAAACTTTGCGACACATGATGCTCCAAAGGTTTTCTATAGGGTTAAGATCTGGGCTACATGCTGGCCAGTCGAGAACTCTTATATTATGGGAATTAAACCAAGATCTTGAATGTTTTGCAGTGTGAATTGAAGCATTGTCTTGCCGAAATTCCCACTGAGGACCCCCTAGAAGCTCAGCAAATGGCAGTAGGTTTTCTTTTAATGTCTGTGTATAATGCTGTGAAGTTTGACGACCACTGGTGAAGGTCAGAGATACTTGTCCATTATAGCAAAAGGCTGCCCAAACCATCACCGAGCCCCCTCCTTGTCTGCGACTAAAAAAACGTCGAGGTTCCTTCCGCAAGTCATGCCAATACGATAAACAACCATCTGGACCATCCAGATTCCACTTTTTTTCATCGCTAAATATGACTGACTGCCATTTCTCTCCATATGACATATGCTTTCGAGCCCACATAAGTCTTTGTAACTTATGATGTGGTTTCAGAGCTGGTTTCTTCTGCATTTTGCTATAAACGATTGTTCCTTTTTCCAAAATTCGTCTACGAATCGTATCCTTTGATACAGAGAGTCCCGATGAGCTTTGAACTCCACGTACGCTCATTTGTTGAGTACTCGCTAGTCTTTGTATCAGGCGATCCTCTCGTACATTTGTCACACGTGGCCTCCCAGACCGACATTTTGCTTTATATTCGGAACCACTCGATAAAACTCGATAAATAGATTTTTTTGACCTATTAATAATAGCAAAAATTTCAGAAACGCTCTTCCCTTCACCTTTCAACTGCCAAATCCTTGAAACCTCATTCACTTGAATTTCTTTAGCTCTCGGCATGTCGACTATGAAGCGCAATCGTTTGCAGAACTTAAGTACTCCAAATTTGTGACATCATCGATTCTAAATTTGCATATGCCAGCGAATATTCAAAGAAATTTAGAATAGTGTCTAAACTTTTGCGACATGCACATTTGAATTTTTATGAAAAAAATTAGTATTATAGCAAATAAAACGACTGCATTTTAAATCAGTTTTTGAATATATTTACAGGTTTTTGTAATTCTGACGTCATAATTCTACATTTTAAAGCTGAATGACGTCATTGTCTAAACTTTTGCGTCATAGTGTATTTATCATATCTGTGGCATATAATCAAATGATAGCGTTTGGTGATAACATTAATTAATGTCCTCGCTTAAATGCATACAATTCAGTGGAACCAACTGTATGCAATTAAGCGGGACGGACTACATTTTAAAATTAAGTCTATTCTCTAAACTTAGGTTGAATTTCTGACAACAGAAACATTTTTAAAATTATCGGAAAAAAAACAGTTTTCATAACAAAGCAAACTTTCTTTTTTTAAATATCAAAATATCCCAAACTGACACAATTCATAATTATGTTTGAAACCAAAACTATTACTATTCAAAGAAAAATATTATACTGTATTAAATAATAATAAAATATAATAATTTAAATATTATAATAAATACATGCTCACATGATCTTATATTTTTTAGAAGAAACAACAACAACAACAAAAAAAAATTCAGTTAAACTTACCACTGTTGGGGAGAATTTTTGATGATTTTTTTTGACAGCATGCAGCTTGATTTGTATATAGATTTTTCACTAATTATTTCCAAGGTATCTAAAATAAAAGAATAACTTTAATAATAATTATGGTGTCAAAGTACAATTTAAAAAACAAAGTTTTATACAGAGATGGTTTTTGAGACTACTGTATACATTTAAAATTATATGTAAAATATTATAGCTAAAACTACAGGTACTTATCATGGTTTTTTGGTACACCATAATATCCCGTTTATCCACTTTTCTCGATAACGCCCTCTCCCTCCACCTTTTGTTAAAAAAAAAGATACTTCTTAGTTATCCCGTCGACCAAATTACTGTCGCCAAATTGTAAGATTAAATGCCAATAATGGTTGCCATTCATTAATTAATTGTAAAAGATTAAATGTCAATAATGGCCAATAAAACCATTAATTTGACATTTTATTTGTTTATTTATTAATGTTTTACTAATTTATTTGTTCTTTCGTTATTTAAAATAAAAATTATGTCAATGTATATAATTTGGCGAAATTGGTCGACGGGATAACTAAGAAGTACCAAAAAAAAAAAAAAAAAAATCCCAAGAAAGCATCACCTACTTCCAAAAAAGTTCCACCCTGCATGTCAATGTCAGAATCAATACCAAGTATTTTATTTTTTCGCCACATCAGAAAGGGGCGTGAATTCTAAACATGACATTCCCAACACAGGGATTATTCTGTTCCGAATTTTCTGAAAAATTAAGCATTCGGTTGAGAAAATAAAAAAATCAGGCATCAGTCCATAGTCCAACACGTTCACAGAAAAAAATGCCAATTTTGTCTTAGGACTGCAAAAAAAACATGAATTACACCAAATGATAGCAGAGACTGCACATTTTGTCTAAAGATCGCGAAAAAAGCCAAATTCGTCAAACGACCGCAGAAAAAACATGAATTTCATCAAAAAATCTTGGGAAAATGCAAATTTCGTCAAAAGATTGCAGAAAAAAGAAATTCAGTCAAAGAATCCAGTGAAAAACACACATTTCATCAAAGGATCGCGTAAATAGATGGGTTGTTCTCTACAATACTTGCAAATTTGGCCAGCAGTCTGACTTGAATGATGCATATGTAAATTTTCATAAAAATTAGATAAATGGTAAGAAATCAGACAATTATTGAAGATTTTAATAGCAACAGAAATTGTTTTAAAAATTTGACTTAACAAAAAAAATAAAATAAAAATTTGTGGAAAAAATAAAATAAAAAATGTGAGGGAATGACAAGTGAGGGAATGATGAAATAAGACATTTTTACTAGTGGTAGGGGAAAAATGCAAAATTATGAAGAAATCCAAACTGTTTCCTTTAAGAGAAACACTTAATATATAATGTATGATAAAATTAAAATTTTTGATATTTACAAAAAAATGAATATTCTGTGTGAGGGAATGACTGCTAATAAAAACGCTTCTTGATACACTATGACGCAAAAGTTTAGACAATGAAGAAGTTCTTACATACTTTGAAAAATATTTATTCAATTTTCAAATCACTGCTTGAAATTAATGTGCTGTACATATAAACAATATTTATAACAAAGAAAAGTGGAATTGTGCATATTGCAATAAATTAAATGGTAACAAAAATAAACTGCTGTCTCAAAAGTTTAGACACAAATTATATAAAATCGAAATAAACAATTTTTAAAACCTGGTTGCGCATCCATGCTTATGTATTACGTCATATACACGAGATTGCATGGAAGAAACTAAATCTTGCATAGTTTGTGGATCGATATCGTACCATGCATTCTCAATAGATGTCTTAAGTTCCTTTTCAGAAGAGTATTGTCTAGCGTTGCTATAAACTTTGCGACACATGATGCTCCAAAGGTTTTCTATAGGGTTAAGATCTGGGCTACATGCTGGCCAGTCGAGAACTCGTATATTATGGGAATTAAACCAAGATTTTGAATGTTTTGCAGTGTGAATTGAAGCATTGTCTTGCTGAAATTCCCGCTGAGGACCCCCTAGAAGCTCAGCAAATGGCAGTAGGTTTTCTTCTAATGTCTGTGTATAATGCTGTGAAGTTTGACGACCACTGGTGAAGGTCAGAGATACTTGTCCATTATAGAAAAAGGCTGCCCAAACCATCACCGAGCCCCCTCCTTGTCTGCGACTAAAAAAACGTCGAGGTTCCTTCCGCAAGTCATGCCAATACGATAAACAACCATCTGGACCATCCAGATTCCACTTTTTTTCATCGCTAAATATGACTGACTGCCATTTCTCTCCATATGACATATGCTTTCGAGCCCACATAAGTCTTTGTAACTTATGATATGGTTTCAGAGCTGGTTTCTTCTGCATTTTGCTATAAACGATTGTTCCTTTTTCGAAAATTCGTCTACGAATCGTATCCTTTGATACAGAGAGTCCCGATGAGCTTTGAACTCCACGTACGCTCATTTGTTGAGTACTCGCTAGTCTTTGTATCAGGCGATCCTCTCGTACATTTGTCACACGTGGCCTCCCAGACCGACATTTTGCTTTATATTCGGAACCACTCGATAAAACTCGATAAATAGATTTTTTTGACCTATTAATAATAGCAGAAATTTCAGAAACGCTCTTCCCTTCACCTTTCAACTGCCAAATCCTTGAAACCTCATTCACTTGAATTTCTTTAGCTCTCGGCATGTCGACTATGAAGCGCAATCGTTTGCAGAACTTAAGTACTCCAAATTTGTGACATCATCGATTCTAAATTTGCATATGCCAGCGAATATTCAAAGAAATTTAGAATAGTGTCTAAACTTTTGCGACAAGCACATTTGAATTTTTATGAAAAAAATTAGTATTATAGCAAATAAAACGACTATCTTTTGTACATAGCATTTTATATCAGTTTTTGAATATATTTACAGGTTTTTGTAATTCTGACGTCATCATTCTACACTTTAAAGCTGAATGACGTCATTGTCTAAACTTTTGCGTCATAGTGTATACTGACTAAAAAAAAATTCTGTAAAATTAACAAAATCTTACACCACCAATTTATGTTGCTGGACTGACAAGTGCTCAAAATAGCTTCTTCTCTGTGAAGGATGCTAGACTGCTACTGCTCATTAGTGGTAGATATTTGAGATAATAGCAATGTGTGAGGGAATGATGGTCTAACATGGGGAAACATATAATTGATTGAGTAGACTATATAATAATAGTAAAAATTAATATTTTTATTATTTTTTGTAATGTATCAAATGAGAACTTTATTTTGCTTAGGGTATTTTTAATTATTTTTATTTCTGGATGGAAAGAAATAGGCAATAAAATATGGTAGTACAGGTGGGGGAAAGGTGAGGGAATGATGTTTGCATGATATATATTATTTTTTTAAATACTAAATTTATTTATTTTTAAATTTTACTTTCTGCCCCTAATAAACTATGTTTAGATCTTCTAATAAAAATAAAAATAAATAAAAATGTAATAAAATTAAGAGCATTTATATGGCTGGGAAGCACTTTTTGCACTATTGCAGAGAATAACCCAGATACATTTCAACAAAGGATTGAAATAAAAACCCTGCACATTTCATCAAAGGGTTATGAAAAAAAAAGAATTTCGTTAAAGTATTACGAAGAAACGTGATTTTGGTCAGAGCAATGTGAAAAAAACTCCAGCAAGGTTCACCAAATGTCCCCAAAATCCCCCACAAATGTCGTGAAAAAATCTTGTGCAAGCACCCCCAGATTATTTTACAATTTTTCGTCATGTCTTTCTTAGGGGGAGGGGAAATAACAGGATTTTACAGTACAGTTTTAAATAAAGATATTTTAAAAAGCTATAAATGCAATTCTAGTGTGGACCCTAGGCCAATTTTGCAGGGCGCAACGCCTGGCAGCTCTTTTTAACTCGTTTATGTGGCGTCAGAACAGCCTTTTTTAGACAGTGTATGCATCTGGCAGCCCTTTTAATTATTTTATACACCCTATGTCCCTTGCTGACATTTATGATGCACCCTTTCGACTCATTTCTTTTCTTAGCTGTGAGGGGAAGGGGGGGGGATAACTCATGAAATATGTCCATTATTTACAGGAAATATTATATAAATTTCAGCATTTGTTTGTGGGGAAGTGTTGCAAAATTTGTCAATCGGTCATGTAGGAGGGGGAAAAAAAGAAATTTGACAGATTAATTTAGTTAGAGAAAAAACAATTGCAAAATTCTTCAGTCTGTCATGAGAAAATAATATAATCGCTTATTTTGCCATTCAATCACATGGAAAAAAAACTTTGCAAGTTTTGCCAGTAAATCATGAGGAAAAATCTGGAGTTCATCAATTGCTTCATCGATCTGCCATGAGGAAATTGTGAAATTCAAGTACCGATTATATGCAAAAAGGCCCCAAAAGTTTTGCAAATCGGTAGGAAAGGACAAAAAAAGGCAAATTTCACTAATTGGTAGAGATAAAATATCATAAAATTCATCAATCGGTTGGATAAAAAAATTGCCTTTCGGTTTTCAAAAGAAACTGAAATTCGCAAGTCGATCGCTGGAAAAAAAAAAAATTATTCAGGAAGTTGCTTTGAAATACAGCAAAATTTGTTAATCAATCACAGGAAAAAACATGAAATTCAACAGTCAATCGTGAGAGAAAATCATGAAAATTTTCAGCCAGTTGCAGAAAAAAATGCAAAATTCATCAACTGATTGCACGGAATAAATCCTGAAACTCATCAATCAATAAGGAGAAAATTAGCAAAATTCACTCAACTGCGGGAAAATATAGCAAAAATCCACTGATAAAAAGGAGTCTAAACAAACAAATTCAAAAATATTTTTTGCGACACAAGTGCCATTTTTTTAAAAAATTCCAATCCGAGAACCCCCCCCCCCTTTTTTTTTTCTCTAGAGTCAACATGAAGTTCATCTAAAATTTCATAATTACATTAAAGAAAAATATTTAATTTTTTTAATTTAATTGAAATGTAACAACACAAAGTGTTGAGCAACAATGGAGTGCTTTATTTTTTTACTGACTTGTACATAAAAACACAGGATTGAATATTTTTATGTATCGAACAAAATAAAGCAAAAATATATTGTTTACAACATGTAATGAATAGAAAATTGATAATCCAAATGATCTTAAATTTTTAAAGTGACCTGCTACATCATTGTAAACATTTTCAAATTGATTTATTATCTGAATCTTTTAAACAGCCTTGCTACATCAAAAATACTAAAACAAAATTGAACAGATGCTGCAGCCACACCAAGGTTGGTGCTTTTTTCTTTTATGCCCATTTTGGCAAGAAAACCCTGGTCTGAAATACTTGTTGGGCATACTGTGCAAAAACTACATGTTAGTTTTATTATATTTTGAATCAGTTTATTTTATAATGAAAACACACACACATGCACTTTAATATAAAACACACACATTTTTTTATATATATATAAAACACACATTTACGTTATTGCAAAAAAAAAAAAAAAAAAAAAAACCCACATTTTTTTATTATAAGGCACACACATTTACTCTATAATAAATAAAACATTACACATTTTTTAAAAATACAAATTGTTTTATAAAACAGACACAAAGTTTAATTTAATAAAAAACACACTATCTGTTTTGCCGTGTTGTCATACCAGACAAAACATTATGATTTTTGCACCAAAAAGAAATATTGGTGTTTCTACGAGATAACTACCAAAACATATTTTCTACAAAGAAAACCATATAAAATAGTGTTCACATCTCTTTTAAAAAACAGCCTGGCAGAATTATAGAAATCAGCATTTTTCTTGAATTTTCAGGAGAGGGAGAGGAATATCCCCGCTGGTCCACCCTCTGAATTCATCATTGACATGCATTATCAAGACAAGCTGAAATCATATACATTTTAAAAGCAACGTTAAAAATGCCAGAATAAACAAAAATTTTTTGCGAATTTGTTTATTCTGGCATTTTTAACGTTGCTTTTAAAATGTATATCATTCTGCGGCATGTAGCATCTTAATAATTAAGCTGAAATCATGCTATGTTTTGAGAGAAATGAACATATAAATCAAATAAGCTTTCCATGGATTACTAGATGTAATATAAAAATGCATTTATAGTAAAATCGGCAATGCTAATTCAATTCAGTTACCCTTGAGTATTCACCTGGAGATGGGCAAGATTTTTTTTGCCGATTTTAAATTTCTTCATTTGTAATTTTTTTATGTTAATATCCGAATCTTTTTTGCCTGTAAATTTGAAATATATACTTTTAAAAATGAATATTTCCTTTATTCTATTGTTTTAAAATTTATGTATATTTGCTGTCTGCTATTTACAAATTCCCCCTCCTTATTTTTCTTTTTACAAATGAGGTTTAGAATGCCAATTTCTGTTTAAATTTTTCCATTTGGATTGTTTTGTTGTTGTTATTTTTAATCTTTGAATTTTCGAAAATTAAGCTTAAAGTGGTTATAAATGAAAAAAAAAAAATAGATAGCGGACTCAGGGCGAATACTCAAGTTATTCCTTTAATTCTATAGCACTTGAATATTAATGCCTGCAAATTTTATGTGCATATAAAAATGACTTTGTTAATGCACCAAGAAATTCATACTATTCAGAAGTATTATTAATTTTTTTTCAAGAAGTAATATTAATTTTCAGAAGTATTTTTTTATTTCAAGAAGTAATGGTAATTTTCAGAAGTATTATTTATTTTTTCTAGAAGTAATATTAATTTTCTGAAATATTTTTTTTTTCAAGAAAAGCCTTAAATGTATTTAATGTTTTGATATTCAAAAACACTTGCATAGAAATTAAAATAAAATATCGTAATAAGAAGTTCAAGTTACCTACCCTGTTTAGAACCTAAATAAACATTGATAAATATTAAATTAATGTGAATAAATAGCGAAAATGGGGTGTCGAAAAACGCGGCTATTTTTCAAATTTATTTTTAAGTGGTTAAAGAATGAATTTAAAATGTCAGCTTAAATTGATGTGTCTATAAAAAATCTTATACGCTTACTGTTTATTTTGGAATTAAGAATACAATTCATTTAATTCTGTCTGTTTTAACTTTAACATATATTGTAGTTTTAATTCAACAGACAAGAATTGCTGACATCTTTTTCCTTCTATTCCACGTTTTAATCGTGCGATGACTAGGCCTAATTTCTTTTTTAAATTTCATCTTAATAAAGTAAAAGTTTTTCTAACATAATATAAATATATAGACAGAATAGTTATAAAGAAATGCATTACAAAATGAAAGAAAATTCTTACCTTACATCCACATTCACTTTTTTCATATTTGAATTTGCCATGACCATCGACGGAGGAATAAAAATAAACGCCATTTCTGGTAAGTAGGTTGGCTGGTTTCACGGTTGCATTCTCGAGATCCGTCTTGGAATATCCTCCGGTCGTTTTGAGGACGGTTTCAATTGGTCCGTTCTTTAGTATTCTGCGGACATTCACAGGATAGTTTTATAGGATATGACGACTACAGGATTTTTAGGATCATTGTAGAGCGTCCGAAGGACGACTGTGGTTGTCTGGGATCTCATTCTATTTAAATTTGAGATTTGAAATTAACGAATATGACTTCAAATTATTCATGTGTTTTCATTATTTTGTAATGTAAAATGGTGTGAACGTGAAATGTGTCTTTTTTATATAAATAACTTAGTCTTTTGATAAATCTCCTTTACATTGTTTTGCAAAATTTTTCGCAGCTGTACATATATTTACTTTAGTATTATTCTATCTTTTTGCTTCTGAGGATTTATAATCTAAGCTCCGCCCTTCTATTTTCAAATTGGCTACTCAGGATGCATTGGTTTATAGTCTATGTAAAAAGTTTTTTTTTCGGGGGGAGGGGGAGGGTCTGTCATTTTCATTTTTCATCTATAATGGAATACGTTCAGTTACTTTTATTACTTTCTCACCTATTCAGGGCTACGCTGAGGCGTATTTTCGATACCGGCATTGACTGACGGCTCCAACGGCATCCCTGAGCGGATCCAAATGGCAACTTCTCACGAAGTTAGGCCTAGTCAGACAAGAAGATCCAGTCCACTCTCTCAGCGACCATCAGAACTAGGCTACACTCTTTTTTTACTAACATTTCTTATTTGTACTTGAGTTTGCTACTCAAGATTTATAAAATTGTAAAAGATCCGAAAAAAAAATTATGAAAAAATCTTATAAAATATTGAAAAGACGTGTGCGGCGTGTAGCCGCTGCCACTGCAACATATCTCACTGCTGTTCTCGAATATATAATCTATGAGTGGATGCTGTCAGCCAGCGCCGCTCGGTACAAACGAAGGAGGTTATTCCATTTAAAACGTCGTCTGTTAAGCAAATGAAATGATGTACGGTTAGAAATACAGGCATATATTGCTCAATTTCTCTAATAAAAAAAAGGCCCTTTTCAGGGCCATACAAATATATAAATATTTTTTCGAAATAAAGACATATAATATGAACGTTTTGAAGAGTTTTTGGAAATGACAAACTCTCTTACTCCTTTTAAATTTCGCATTTTTGACAGTTTTTTTTAACGATATGAAAGTAGATATGTTTTTTAAAGATAAAGAAAAGGTTATCAAAAGAAACATAGACAAAAACGAAATATAAAAAGTGCCTATTCCAACATGAGTTATTACTATTTTTATATAGTTTCTTTTCACACTATTAAAAATATGACGGAAATTTAAGAAATATTATTTTTTATTAAGAAGCTATTTGTAAAATCTCTTGGATTATTGTCTATTTTTAGAAATGATATTTTTATTTCAAGTTTGTTGGAGGTTATAGATTAAATATCTCATTCTATTTAAATTTGAGTTTTGAAATTAACGAATATGAATTCAAATTTTTCATGTGTTTGCATTTTTTTGTAATGTAAAATGGTGCGATCGTGAAATGCGTCTTTTTTATATAAATAACTCAGTCTTTTGATAAATCTCCCTTATATTGTTTTGAAAAATTTTTCGGAGCTGTACGTATATATACTGTAGTATAATTCTAACTTTTTTTCTTTTGAGGATTTACAGTCTAAGCTCCGCCCTGCTATTTTAAGATTGGCTGCTCAGGCTGCATTAGTTTATAGTCTATGTAAAAAGTTTATTTTTCGGGGGGGGGGGGACTGCCATTTTCCTTTGGGATCTAATGGAATACTTTTCATTTTTTTTGTTTCTTTCTCTCTTATATTTTGTTGAAATTTTAAGTAATTTAAATTAATATAAACTTGTTTTATCTTTTTATTTCATTATTTTTCATGTTTTAAACACAATTAAACAATATTCTTGCATGGCCCTTAGAGAGATTTTAGAAAAATTATCTTACTTTGAATGCTGCGCACGTTGTAACAAATGTTTTCAGTGTAAAGGAAAGGCTAAATTTCATTGGTTGGTTTCGAGCTACGTGATTGTCTTGTGACAATACCGTCGGATCCGCGGGAAATCCTTATATAGTAAGAGATTCAATTGTGAAACATCCATTTTGTATTGAGTTCATTCGATATGGCAGTTAAAATTTCCAAGAAGCCGAGATCAAATAGGGCCGGTACACTGTGTCCAGTCGGTCGCATACGCAGACGTCCAAAAATAGGAAATAACCCTGTTATTATTAGACGGGTATGGCGTGGAACTGTTTCCTCTGCAGTATATCTCGCTGCAGTTGTCCAATTAATAACTTTTGAGTTTATCAAGGCAGCCAAAGCAGCACGTCACAAACGAAAAAAAGGTATTCGATATTAAACGTCTGAAAGTTTTGGCACACCTGAATAACGTCCTGTTTGGCATCTAAAATGATGCAGAGTCAGTAATAGAGGCATATATTGCTTCATTCCTGCAATTAAAAAAAAGGCCCTTTTCAGGGCCATCCAAATATATTTTTTTTTTCAAAATAAAGGCCTATAATTTGAAGGACTTTAAGAGAACTTAGTAATGACAAACACTCCTTTTAAATTTCGCATTTCTGATAGATATCTTTTTTTTACCTGCATGTTAGTAAGTATTCTTTTATAAGATAAAGAAAAAGCTTATTGAATGAAACATCCACAACATCAAAAGTGTATATTCCAACATGAATTATCGCAATTTTTATATTTTTCTTTTACACACATTTACAAATATGATGGAAATTTAAGAAATACTATTTTGAATTAAGAAGCTATTTCCAAAGACTCATGGATTATTGTGTATTTTTAAAAACGATATTTTTATTTCAAGTTTGTTGGAGGTTATAGATTAAATATCTCATTCTATTTAAATTTGAGATTTGAAATTAACGAATATGACTTCAAATTATTCATGTGTTTTCATTATTTTGTAATGTAAAATGGTGTGAACGTGAAATGTGTCTTTTTTATATAAATAACTTAGTCTTTTGATAAATCTCCTTTACATTGTTTTGCAAAATTTTTCGGAGCTGTACATATATTTACTTTAGTATTATTCTATCTTTTTGCTTCTGAGGATTTATAATCTAAGCTCCGCCCTTCTATATTCAAATTGGCTACTCAGGATGCATTGGTTTATAGTCTATGTAAAAAGTTTTTTTTTCGGGGGGAGGGGGAGGGTCTGTCATTTTCATTTTTCATCTATAATGGAATACGTTCAGTTACTTTTATTACTTTCTCACCTATTCAGGGCTACGCTGAGGCGTATTTTCGATACCGGCATTGACTGACGGCTCCAACGGCATCCCTGAGCGGATCCAAATGGCAACTTCTCACGAAGTTAGGCCTAGTCAGACAAGAAGATCCAGTCCACTCTCTCAGCGACCATCAGAACTAGGCTACACTCTTTTTTTACTAACATTTCTTATTTGTACTTGAGTTTGCTACTCAAGATTTATAAAATTGTAAAAGATCTGAAAAAAAAATTATGAAAAAATCTTATAAAATATTGAAAAGACGTGTGCGGCGTGTAGCCGCTGCCGCTGCAACATATCTCGCTGCTGTTCTCGAATATATAATCTATGAGTGGATGCTGTCAGCCAGCGCCGCTCGGGACAAACGAAGGAGGTTATTCCATTTAAAACGTCATCTGTTAAGCAAATGAAATGATATACGGTTAGAAATACAGGCATATATTGCTCAATTTCTGTAATAAAAAAAGGCCCTTTTCAGGGCCATACAAATATATAAATATTTTTTCTAAATAAAGATATATAATATGAACGTTTTGAAGAGTTTTTGGAAATGACAAACTCTCTTACTCCTTTTAAATTTCGCATTTTTGACAGTTTTTTTAACGATATGAAAGTAGATATGTTTTTTAAAGATAAAGAAAAGGTTATCAAAAGAAACATAGACAAAAACGAAATATAAAAAGTGCCTATTCCAACATGAGTTATTACTATTTTTATATAGTTTCTTTTCACACTATTAAAAATATGACGGAAATTTAAGAAATATTATTTTTTATTAAGAAGCTATTTGTAAAATCTCTTGGATTATTGTCTATTTTTAGAAATGATATTTTTATTTCAAGTTTGTTGGAGGTTATAGATTAAATATCTCATTCTATTTAAATTTGAGTTTTGAAATTAACGAATATGACTTCAAATTTTTCATGTGTTTGCATTTTTTACTTTCTTCTATCTTCAATAGAAGAAAGTATTGTAATCGAAATTTTTTTCGACTTCCGGTTTTCGACGGATTTGCATGTTTTAGGGGTCAGAGATTCCAAAAAACATGTTTATAGAAAATGTCTGTCTGTGTGTCGCCATTGTACCATCAAAAAGTGTATGAAGTTATGTATAGAATTAAACCAAAATTTTATTATAAGTTTTTGGCTATGGCAAGCAGGTCCTCCCGGAATTTGGAAAAAAGTCGCCGGTAGGGGGCGCTGATATAACAATTTTTGTGCGATTTTGAATATTGTACCATCCAAAAGTGTATGGAGTTATGCATAGAATTGAACCAAATTTTTAGTTTAAGTTTTTGGATATTACAAGCAGGTCCTCCCTGAATTTGGAATAAATTCGCCCGTAGGGGGCGCTGTAAATGCGTTTTTGGTGCAATTTTGAATATTGTACCATCGAAAAGTGTATGAAGTTATGCATAGAATTGAACCAATTTTTTATTTTAAGTTTTTGGCTATGGCAAGCAGGTCCTCCCTGAATTTGGAAAAAATTCGCCGGTAGGGAGCGCTGTAATAGCGATTTTTGTGCGATTTTGAATATTGCACCATCGAAAAGTGTATGAAGTTATGCATAGAATTGAACCAAAAAAAAATTTAAGTTCTTGGCTATGGCAAGGAGGTCCTCCCTTAATTTGAAAAAAAAATCGCTCGTAGAGGGCGCTGTAATAGCGATTTTTGTTCAATTTTTGTGCCATTTTGAATATTGTACCGCCGAAAAGTGTATGAAGTTATGCATAGAATTGAACCAAATTTTATGTGTTTATTTTTGGTCATGTCACGAAGGTCCTCCCTGAATTTGGAAAAATTCTGCCGGAAGGGGACACTATAATTGCGATGTCTGTACCATTTTCATTATTGTACCATCGAAAAGTGTATGAAGTTATCTATATAATTGAACCAAATTTTTTGTGCATGTTTCTGGCTATGGCAAACAAGTCCTCCCTGAACTTGAAAAAATTCCGAAAGAAGGGAGCACTATAATTACGATCTCTGTGCCATTTTCATTATTGTACCATCGAACAGCGTATAAAATTATGCATACAATTGAACCAAAATGTTTATGCTTGTTTTTGGCTTTGGCCAACAGGTTCTCCTTGAATTTGGAAATATTGCGCGGTAAAGGGGCTCCGTGCTAGCGATTTTTGTATACTTTTCTTGATTTTTCGTAGTTCTATTGTGCATCGGCTGCTCATGCAGCGGCGGGAACTCGCTTCCTGCTATGCCGGCTATTCGCAAACAGCTGATAACGACAGAATAAGGAAAAATTAATAATTTTAACAAATATCATGATATAGATTAACTCGTTTTTAGTCCGTTTAATTGACTTGAGCAGAAATTTAAGATGAAAACCAAAGTTGGTATAGTATTGAACTAATAATATTGAAGTACTAACATGTGTAACTAGGTTTTGAAATATTAAGATGTATAAGATAGAAGAAAGTTTTGGGATTGGCACGTCCAACTAGTTTGTAATGTAAAATGGTGCGATCGTGAAATGCGTCTTTTTTATATAAATAACTTAGTCTTTTGATAAATCTCCCTTATATTGTTTTGCAAAATTTTTCGGAGCTGTACGTATATCTACTATATTATAATTCTAACTTTTTTTCTTTTGAGGATTTACAGTCTAAGCTACGCCCTTCTATTTTCAGATTGGCTGCTCAGCCTGCATTAGTTTATATACTTTTCATTTTTTTTTTTTGTTTCTTTCTCTCTTATATTTTGTTTAAATTTTAAGTAATTTAAATTAATATAAACTTGTTTTATCTTTTTATTTCATTATTTTTCATGTCTTAACCACAATTAAACAATATTCTTGCATGGCCCTTAGAGAGATTTCAGTAAAATTATCTTACTTTGAATGCTGCGCACGTTGTAACAAATGTTTTCCATGTAAAGGAAAGGCCAAATTTCATTGGTTGATTTCGAGCTACGTGATTGGCTTGTGACAATACCGTCGGATCCGCAAGAAATCCTTATATAGTAAGAGATTCAATTGTGAAACATCCATTTTGTATTGCGTTCATTCGATATGGCAGTTAAAATTTCCAAGAAGCCGAGATCAAATAGGGCCGGTACACTGTGTCCAGTCGGTCGCATACGCAGACGTCCATAAATAGGAAATAACCCTGTTATTATTAGACGGGCATGGCGTGGAACTGTTTCCTCTGCAGTATATCTCGCTGCAGTTGTCCAATTAATAACTTTTGAGTTTATCAAGGCAGCCAAAGCAGCACGTCACAAACGAAAAAAGGTATTCGATATTAAACGTCTGAAAGTTTTGGCACATCTGAATAACGTCCTGTTTGGCATCTAAAATGATGCAGAGTCAGAAATAGAGGCGTATATTGTTTCATTCCTGCAATTAAAAAAAGGCCCTTTTCAGGGCCATCCAAATATATATATATATTTTAAATAAAGGCCTATAATTTGAAGGACTTTAAGAGAACTTAGTAATGACAAACCTCCCCTCCCTCTTTATCTTGTTGACGTTTTTCCCACCCCTAATTACCGCGAAATTTTCAATTTGGATAATTATAATGGCTACTTTATTAAAGTTGAGGCTTATCGTTCCAACGGCCCAAAACAATGTTGGAACTGTCAGAGGTTTAATCATAGTAGCGAAAATTGCAGATTTAAACCTGCCTGCAGAAAATGTGCAGGGGAACATCAGACCAAGGAATGCCCCCCCCCCACTGATAACCTCATAATTAAATGTATTAACTGCTCCGAGGGTCATACTAGCAATTATAGCAGGTGTAGACTTAATCCTAGAAACATTAAAAATAATAGAATAACTACTATTAGAAACTCCAACACCCCTTTTGAAAGAAAAACCTCCCAACCTAACGCTTCTTACGCTAAAATTACCAATAATGAACCTAAACCGGAAATTCCCCCCCGACCTTTAACTCTGAAAACTTCCCTCAAATTTCTACTCAGGCTAACAGTTCCCCCCCGGGAATCCCCTCTGTGGATAATCTAGACATCATCTTGCAAAAACTCGAAAAAATTTACGACCTTCTTAACAAAATCAATAAATTACCCAATCATTCCCTTGCTAACCTTTTTGCCAGTCATCTCACCGGGGATACCCCACCCCCTTAATGTACCTACTAAAAAACCATAATGGGCCTTTTCAAAATTTTAACCTGGAATGCAAATGGACTCAGACCTAAGATTGACGAGCTCAGGGACTTTGTCATACAAAACCCTGTAGATATCATCCTTATACAGGAGGTTAAGTGCACCAACACCAAAAACCTCAAAATTCAAAATTTTAAATCATATTTCCCCCCAAGAACCGATGATAATGTCACTTCGCCTTACGGCGGGACGGCTATTTTCATTAACAACAGGGTCCCCCATGCCTTCGTACCCTCCCTCTCCCTACATGATATGGAAAATACTAATATAAAAATTCATTTAGACCAGCAAAATTCATTTACGATCTCTTCCATCTATCTCCGGGTTTCCAAACCGCCGACCATGCCCCCCCCCCAACCGGTAATTCCCCCCCACCAAGCTTTACAGTCTGATCTTGATAATCTTCTTAGGCTAGATGACAAGACGATAATCGCAGGGGACTTCAACGCCCATCATACCCGTTGGAATGCTAGCACCCCCACTGATACTTTAGGGAATTCCCTGTATCAGTACTGTCTCAATCATGGTATTGAAATTGCTGCCCCCACTTCCCCTACTCGTTAAGGGCCATCGGGTGGTACGACAATTGACCTTGCTCTTCTCAACAATATTCCCTACCCCTTTACTATCACCCCTCACTCCGTTATGTCTTCTGATCACCTCCCCATCCAATTTAATTTTGTCTGCAATCCCACCCTTCCCAACATCCTCACTAATCCTATTATCGACTGGTCGTGCTATTCTAAATTTATTCAGGAACCCCCCCCCCCCCCTTTTAGTAACATTAACTCAAAAAATGACATTGACGAGGCTGCCACTAATTTAACTAACTTAATGAAAAAAGCTCTAGAAAATTCAAAATTCCACCCCAAAAAAGAAAATTTTCATGAACTCCCCTCTAATATTAGAGCTAAAATTAACAACAGAAATAGAGTCAGGCGCCTCTGGCAATCTACTGGCGACCCCAGCATCAGAGCAGAAATGAACCGGTGTAATGCTGAAATTAAGAGGGAAATCGCCACTTATAAAAATAATAAGTGGCAAAAATATATCGAATCCCTCGCCCTCTCTGATAATTCCATCTGGAATTATCTTAGGTGGGTGAGGAAACCTTTCACTCCAATTCCCCCGTTACAAACCACCAACGGTCTCGCCTGCACTGATGCTGACAAGGTAGAAGCCTTAGCAGACCAGTACCAAAATCAATTTACCCCCCACCCCGATGTTTTTGATCCGGAAACTATTGACATGGTTGATAGTGTTCTTGAAAATTTTAATTCCCGAAGAGCAAATAGGCAAATTGAACCGACCACTCCTGATGAGATCATACGAGTAGTCAAAAACCTGCCAAACCGGAAAGCCCCTGGTCATGATGGGATCAACAATTCGGCCATCAAAAATCTACCTTTAAACTATGCTGATCATCTAGCCAATCTTACCAATTCCATCTTCAAATTTAGATATTTTCCCAAAATTTGGCGACATGCTATTATCGTACCAATTAAAAAACCCGGAGAAGACCCTGTTCAGGCCAGAAATTACAGGCCCATAAGCTTACTTCCTGCACTTAGCAAATTAATTGAGCATATTTTCCTCTCCAGACTTATTAATTTTCTCCCTGACATTCCTGAAAAATTTGGTTTCAGACCCAAACATGCAACCACACACCAGCTGTTAAGAGTGATCGAACACATAATGGATGGGTTCGTTAATCACGAACAGACTGGAGCGCTTTTTGTTGACATATCCAAAGCGTTTGACACAGTGTGGCACTCAGGACTCATTTATAAACTCATTAAACTTAAAGTGCCCACTGCTTATATTCAACTTATAATCTCTTACTTGAAGCTGAGAACTTTTGCTGTTAAATACTCTAACATTTTTTCCACAAGTAGGCCAGTTAATGCCGGTGTCCCACAGGGAAGCAAAATTGCTGCATGGCTCTACAAAGCATTTATACACGATATCCCCAAGTCCCTTCGCACCCTACTTGCACTCTATGCCGATGACACCACTGTCGTCGCCAAAAATAAGAATATTAGATACATGCATGCTCAGCTTCAAGAACATGTTACCCAACTCGAACACTATTTCACACGCTGGAGAATTAAAGTTAACCCCAACAAATCCACAGCTGTTTTCTTCTCTAGGAAGAAATCCCCCCCCCCCACCTCTTATACTTAATGGCGACCCAATTCACTTCTGCAGAGAAGTTAAGTACTTGGGCGTAATTCTGGACTCAAACCTGACTTGGCGAAAGCACATTGAAAATACCGTCCATAAATTTTATAAAGCTAAAAATGATATTGCACACCTCTTGTATTCTAATGATATGACTATAGGCAATAAAATACTGCTATATCAAACAGTACTAAGACCTATACTTCTCAACTGCTCTCAGGTATGGGGCTCAGCTGCAAAGTCTAACATCCAAAAACTCCAAATTGCCCAAAATAAAAACCTTCGTAGTATGACCCGCGCCCCCTGGTATAAAAGAAATAGTGTCATCCACCATCAACTTAACATTAAACCCATCAGAGAAATTATTAAAAATTCTGCCATTAAATTCTATAACAATATGTATTCCATCCCCAATCCTTTAATTTTTAACCTTCCTGATTACGATCTTAGGGAAAATTGGCGTCGCCCCCGTGCTACTACAATTATTCCTATAAGCCTCAACTAACCCCCCCCCCAGACCTTCACTGCATTGATAGGGCTTCAAGGAAGCACCCTCTTCATTTACTTAACTTTCTCTTAAATTACACTTTTTCCCTTTTTATTTTAAACTTTTACTTATTTACATCAATTTGTTTTTTAATTTCTAACTTATTTTTAACTTACTTATTTTGGTACCATTGCTCTAAATTTAAAGTTATTTACTCCAACTCTTACTCATTTTTACATCATTAAAGAAAATTAAAAAAGAAAAAATATATGTGTGAAAGTCGCCTATACTCCGTGGTCGAAAGACTTTAGGAAACTCGGAATGGCAACAGCCAGAGTCAGAGAGAGACGATGTAGTTCTTTGGATGTGTTCGAAAAGACGCTCGTGAGATATGTAATCGGGAAGCGTATTATCTAATAATATATATATTGTGTGTGTGTGCTGTAATTGTGTTCGTCTAATGTAAATATTAAATGTATTTAATTGGAGCATTTAATCTCTTCAATGTGTTCTTTCTTCATCAATATCGTGGAATACCGAACCAGGGGCCATCTTAATGTCGCAGACGACTAGGATGGTGATCCTACAGCTTTTAAAAATCAACAGCGGTGTTACTGCAGCATAAAATATTATCGTATAATAAATATTGTGGTTAAAGAAAGAAAGATGTGCCTCTAATCTAAGTGAATAATATTGCGTCGATAGTATTTGATTGACAGCAACGAGAGTTTGATGGGTGGCCTAGCTATCATACAGGTATTTTTTTTTTCTTTCCTATCGAGAGCATATTTTAAATATATGTTAGTAAAATATAGTTATTTAATGTGTATATGTTTTATATTATGTTTAGAAACAACGGGTTAATATTTATTCAATTAATGGAATAAACATGGTATTTTATCAGTAATTAAGTTTGAAAAGTATACTTAAGAATTATATTTTTATGGTATATTTCATAATATGAATGCAGAATTATGTATCATGATTGTTAAATTGATCGAAGGTTCAGATAGAATGGTGTTTAAAAATAACTATGTTTAGCATGAAAGTTTAAATTCTGTTATTTAAATAAATATTCTCTAGTTATTGTGTTAAAAAAAAAAAGAAAAGAAAAAGAAACATAAAAATGAGTTAAAATTGTCATTTTAAAAGTTCATAACACGTCTGTCTATGAAGCTATTTATTCTCTAAGAATAAACGTTGCACAAGAATAACTAAAAGTGTTACCTAAGTAAATTATCGTTTGGAGAAAAAAAAAAAAAGAAACAGATTTATTTCAAATGTTTTTTATTTATTCTTTTATCTTTGTGATTAAGATAAAAAGGTGCTATTTCAAAGTATGTAGAGGAAGTGGTTTTTTTTTTGTTTGTTTTGTTACGTATTATTCTGGAATTCTTTGAAATGACTCATTCAGATTAAATATGAAATAAAAGTTGTGTAATCTTTGTTCAGTGAAACTGAGATGTATAAATTTGATTATTACGGATTGGGTTGTTTATTTATTTTTTTAATTGTGGCAGAATATTAAGCATTTGTTTGTTTTGTTTTTGTTGTTGATTATTTTCGATTGACTAATTGAAAGGAAATATAGAGATTTAATTTGAGTTTTAAATCAAAATAAAAGAAAGATTTTCATATCTTGGATGGAATTTAATTTAATTAAAAGGTGTTAATTTAATATTGAGATTTATAAATATTTGGTTCGTTTTGAAATATAATTTAGTAAGAGATTGAAGTGTTAAAAGGAAAATTGTTAATGTATTATGTATTTTTGAAGGATGTATTTAAAAATTAATACGCAAGGCATTGACAAATTCTTATTTTGTGAGAACGCAAATATTTTATTTTTTTTTACTTGACATATTGGTAAAAGTATATTTTAATTATAGCAAAAATTGTTTTCTATATATTTTTTGTTTGTTATTATTGCGCAAATGTGTTTTAATTTAGTCAGTAATACTAATATAAGTATTTAAATAAAATAAATTTCATTCAATTTGAGGGGTTATTTACAAAAGAATGTTCAGGTTTAAATTAAATTTGGTTTAAGGCGTTCTTAGGGAAAGTTCCAATTAGGGTAGAAACACTGTTTGAATATTGCTGATTACTTCCAATTTATTTTTCAAATATGGCGTTTTTAAGCAAAGGTAGTAGAAAAGAAGATTTACAAAAAGTAGCGATTGAACTTGGAGTTCAGGATGCCGAAAATTTAAAAATTATAGATCTGAAAAAAGCTATACTAGAAGTGCCGGACTATGAAGAGGAGTTTGTTAAGGGATTTTTGAGTTCTGTAATCGAGGACAGGAAAAAGAAAGAGGAAAGGGAGGAGCGAAAGCCAGGGAAGCGAAAGAAGAAAGAATACGGCAAGAAGAAAGAGAGGAGCGAATTGCCAGGGAAGCGAAAGAACATGAACTAGAAATGAAAAAACTGGAGCAATTACAGAAATTTCCGGAACAAAGAAATGAATCAAAAGTTGAGATAGCTCCAAAAATTCAATTAGCACAGATTGTCCCGAAGTTTGATGAAAAACGTGATGAGATGGGATTATTTTTGATAAATTTTGAAAGAAGAGCGGAAATGGCACAAGTACCAAAGAAAGACTGGGTAGCTTACCTATTGGCAGTGTTACCGGTGGAAATTGCAAATATGCTAGCTAGAGAACCCCCGGAAGATGCAATTAATTACGATTTTGTAAAAACTCTTATCTTAAAGCGATACAAGTTAAACAGTGAAAAATTAAAACAATGTTTTTACAAACATCACAAAACACATGAAAAATCATGGAGAAATTATACACAAGAGCTTTTGAGTTATTTTACCGAATGGATCACAGAATTAAATATTAACACTTTCCAGCAATTAAAAGACTTAATAGTAACCGAACAATTAAAATTCCGTGTGCCTGTAGAAATAAGAGAACATTTCTTAGAAAATTGGCTCACATTTACCACGCCGTTAGAATTGGCAGAAAAACTTGATGATTACGAGAGCATTACCGACAGTTTTAGAAGAAAAGAATTTCCAAAGAAAAATTTATCTAACTCTCGAAATCAAAGTTGGAATAATTACAGTTCGGAATCAAAAAAAGATATGAGAGATGGTAAACCGAAATTTGAACCCAAGACTGAAGCATCTTTCGGAGTGCAACGAGAAAAGAGAGAATTTCGCGCAAAATATACCTGTTTCGCATGTGGTAAGGAAGGGCATGTAAAGAAGTATTGTTCCAAATTGAATACAGCAAAACAAGATGGAGGAAAAACTTCCAAAAGCGATCTTGAGAAAAAGGGTCTAAATGCAATTTGTTTGAATGTGAATATTCCGGTGGAAGAAACAGATGGGAGACTCCTTAAGGTAGATCTAGGAATCGGTAACCAGAAGTTTCAGGGAATCATCGATAGTGGTGCGGAGATTACAGTGCTGCGGAAGTCGGTGGTGCCGGAAGAGTATTTACAGTCATGTGGAAAAGTATTCTTGAGACCCGCAATAGGGAGTCCTGTAGAAGCAAAGCTTGTTTCCATTCCGCTCACTCTTCGGACAGAAGATGAGGTTATTCCGTATGTACGAGTACAGGTTGCGGTAGTGGAAGGATTATACGAAGAAGCTTTGATCACTCCCAAGGTTTTCGCTCTGTTAAAAGAACAGCAGAAGTTGTATTTAGGGGATGAGGTAGATATCACCCCGGTTGAAGAAAATAAAGAAAAATCTGTATTATATGTGGAGGGAAGGTGTCCAGAAGGAAACCTGGAAACAAATCTAAATAATGAAGATGAAGACAAAGAAGCTTCAGATTTGGAACTGATTCCTACTCCGGTCGAGGCAACTGTTTTGCCCGAAAATGTTGGTAACGAGGACCAAAAGGAAAGTTGTTCCGTTTCACAAGCGCAATTGTTGAAAAAGGAGCAATTGGCTTGTTCTACATTAGAAAAATGCTTTGAAGATGCAAAACGGCAGAAAAATAATTATTGGGTAGAATCCGATTTGTTGTATCATAGAGGCAAAGTTGGAGGACAAAATTATGTTCAACTTGTAGTACCTGCCTGTAGAAGACAAGAAATTTTGAAATTAGCACATGAAACACCAACTGGTGGGCATTTAGCTGCTAAGAAAACAAGAGATAGAATTGCTATGTCGTTTTGGTGGGAAGGAATGCCAAAAGAAGTAAAACAGCTATGCGCAGCTTGCCATGATTGTCAAATGCGCAGAAAAACAAAAGTAACAGACAGAACACCTATTGAAGCGGTCGGAAGACCAGAACTCCCATTTCAAGTAGTAAATGCAGATATTTTAGGACCAATTGAGCCGAAGTCTTCTCGAGGTCATCGGTATGTTCTGGCTATTATGGATCAACATAGTCGTTGGCCTGAAGCAGTCCCTATTAAATCGTTGACAGCAAAAGCAGCTTGCGAAGCGTTTATTGAAGTTTTTGTTAGAACTGGAATTCCTAGAATGATTGCCATGGACAATGGAGGAAATTTTGCTTCAAAACTGACAAAAGAACTTTTGAAACGATTGGGGTGTGTCCCTAAGTTTTCTACTCCAGGTTACCCACAATCAAATGGATTGGTTGAACGATGGGTAGGAACAATGAAATCAATGCTACATCATGCCATAAACTCTCATGGTAGAGGTTGGGACAAACAACTACCATTCCTGTTATGGGCATACCGAGAAGTCCCCAATGCCACCACTGGTGTTGCACCATTCTTGTTGGTGTACGGTCGTCCACCTGTAGGACCATTAGCCATATTGAAATCAAGTTGGGAAGATGAAGTGGTACTTCCCCAAGGAATTGGAGAGTCTGTAGCAGATTATATACAGAAACTCCGGGAACGTTTAAAAGACGCGGCAGAATATTCAAAGACCGTGGCTGAAACCCAACAGCAGCGATACGTTCATCATCACAATTTAAGGTCGAAAGATACAACATTCTCCGTCGGAGATGAAGTAGTAGTACTAATCCCTGATTCCACTAATAAACTGTGTTCAAAATGGAAGGGACCAGGAGAGATAGTTCAACAAAAATCGGTGCATTCCTATGCAGTCAAACTACCTGACGGAAGTATTCGACATCTACATCAGAACAAATTACGAAAATATATTCAACCGATTAGAGCTATTGGTGTTATTTACGAAGTGGATGAAGAGTTTGGAGAAGTACAGCATGCTCCGATAGAACAATACAGTGTCGTTGACGAAGAACTGCAGAAAAATATTAATTCAGGCAATTTATCACCAGAACAACAAAAGGAACTAATAGCACTTATCCAAGAATATAGAGTGGTTTTTGATGGAGAACTGAAGAGAGCCAAAGTTGGTTCACATAGCATAAATTTAAAACCTGGTGTTGTAAGAAAACAACCACATCTTTATAAAGTACCAGAAACTTTGAAAGCTAATGTAGAAAACCAAATACAGGAATTACTAAGGAAAGATCTTATAG
Source organism: Maratus speciosus (assembly GCA_963932465.1). Taxonomy (NCBI): domain Eukaryota; kingdom Metazoa; phylum Arthropoda; class Arachnida; order Araneae; family Salticidae; genus Maratus; species Maratus speciosus. The sequence continues at coordinate 336,384 of CAWVRF010000965.1, read as the reverse complement.
AACCTTCTTCTGCGGAAATAGTGTATCCACTGGTGTGCGTAGCTAAAAAGGATGGAACAATCAGACTGTGTGTAGATTATAGAGAGTTAAACGCCGCCACCAAGATCTCCCCTTTTCCTATGCAGAATTCCGACAACCTAAAATTTAAAGCTGGTTCGGCGAAATATTTGACCTCGCTAGATATTTTAAAGGGATATTGGGAAATCCCACTCGAAGAGAGTAGTCGAGAATTGACCAGTTTTGTGTCACCAAAAGGCCAGTACCAATGGAAAGTAATGCCTTTCGGATTGTCTGGAGCTCCGGCTACTTTTCAAAGAACAATGAATCAGACCTTGAGACCGCATAGTGATTATGCAGAAAGTTTTCTTGATGATATTATAATTTTCTCTTCTAACTGGGAAGAACATTTGCAACATATAAGAAAAATTTTGGAAACTTTAAAATCTCTGAATTTTTCAGCTAACTTGACAAAATGCGCCTTTGCAGCATCTGAAGTCAGATATTTAGGACATATCGTGGGTTCAGGCAAACATGGACCTATTCCCGAGAAGCTAGAAGTAATAAAACATCTCAAAGCTCCCAAAACGAAGAAAGGACTGAGATCCATATTAGGTCTATTTAACTATTACAGAGAATATGTCCCGCATTATGCTAACCTTGCAAAGCCTTTGACAGATCTGACCAGAAAAACTGTTCCAAATGATATTCCATGGTCGGAAGATGCTGAAAAGTCGTTCAATAAGTTAAAGGAAAGCTTATGTGAAGTTACAAACCTTTATACCCCAGACATGTCCAAACCGTTCGAAATAAACACCGATGCTTCCATATCGGATATTGGTGCCTGTTTAATGCAAAGGGACAAAGACGGCATGTTAAAGCCCATAACCTTTGCCAGTCAAAAGCTTACTCTAACTCAATCAAAGTGGAGCACAATTGAAAGAGAAGCATATGCTGTAATCTGGGCACTTGGGAGATTCGAAAGGTGGACTTATGGAACCACCATAATATTGCATACGGATCATAATCCTCTAAAATACTTAACAGAGGGAACTCCTAAGAACGCTCGATTACAGAGATGGTCGTTGGCACTGTCTCGCTATCAGGTTTCTATTGCTCATAAACCAGGAAGTTCTAATGTCGTGGCAGATGCTTTATCTCGCATTTATGAGTAGGAAAAAAAATCTGTATATATATATTTTGTATTATTTCATTATTATATATTGTATAATGTGTATTTGTAATATGTGTATTTTTAGTATATAGTGTATAAGAATTCATATATCTTAAGTAGTTTAAGTAAATGCTCTCGATGGGACAGGTGAAGGACTTTTTAAATAGAACTTTTTAATTAGGACTTTTGATAGGACTTTTTAAGTAAGACTTGTGTTAAGACTTTAAAGAGTAGTTTCACAGTGTGGGACATCGTCCAACATGTAGAAACTGGACGGAAGGTGTGAAAGTCGCCTATACTCCGTGGTCGAAAGACTTTAGGAAACTCGGAATGGCAACAGCCAGAGTCAGAGAGAGACGATGTAGTTCTTTGGATGTGTTCGAAAAGACGCTCGTGAGATATGTAATCGGGAAGCGTATTATCTAATAATATATATATTGTGTGTGTGTTCTGTAATTGTGTTCGTCTAATGTAAATATTAAATGTATTTAATTGGAGCATTTAATCTCTTCAATGTGTTCTTTCTTCATCAATATCGTGGAATACCGAACCGGGGGAATCATAATATGGCCCCCTAAAGGGACTTTTTTGTTTATGTATGACAGCTGATCCTTCCCGACTTTCGCTTTACAGAAGCAATTCCCCCTTCCCCCGGTCATCCTGCCACTTTTCAAATTTGTCCGGCTTAACCGAGCTAAACATCAAAACAACTACGGTCGTTGACCTTCCCCCGGCCAACCAAATTTCTTCCTTCCACCCGAGGCTCCGCCTCTTTCTTCTCTCTAGTACTTATAGCACTTTGCGGTGCGCGCGTGCCCGCGCTCATCTGCAAAGTGTTATCGACCTCCTCCTCCCCCCAGAACTGAACATTTCTTCCAGCTGTGGTGGATCGAGGGCTTCTCAAAGAGCATTTTTCAATGCTATTTTCTGCGAATCCCTGTAAAGCCACAGTAGCCTTGACTCGCGGTGAAGCGTGAGCAAGGCGCGGAAGCGTCTGTTCCTGTTTCTGTTTTTGTATTTTTCTACCGCGGCTCTCTGAGTCCGCTCTAGGCAGTTTTTGTCTGCCATCCCCCCCCCCCCTCCGCCATTTTATGGCTTCTAAATTTTTAAGTTTTTCCTTTTTTCGGCTAATTTTTCACTAGAGATATGGGATTTTTGGTCCTCCGGCACTCTAAAAGTTTCCCCATCAAAGTCAAAGTCAAAAGTGAAACATCCATTTTGTATTGCGTTCATTTGATATGGCAGTTAAAATTTCCAAGAAGCCGAGATCAAATAGGGCCGGCACACTGTGTCCAGTCGGTCGCATACGCAGACGTCCATAAATAGGAAATAACCCTGTTATCATTAGACGGGCATGGCGTGGAACTGTTTCCTCTGCAGTATATCTCGCTGCAGTTGTCCAATTAATAACTTTTGAGTTTATCAAGGCAGCTAAAGCAGCACGTCACAAACGAAAAAAGGTATTCGATATTAAACGTCTGAAAGTTTTGGTACACCTGAATAACGTCCTGTTTGGCATCTAAAATGAAGCAGAGTCAGAAATAGAGGCATATATTGCTTCATTCCTGCAATTAAAAAAAAGGCCCTTTTCAGGGCCATCCAAATATATATATATATTTTCCAAAATAAAGGCCTATAATTTGAAGGACTTTAAGAGAACTTAGTAATGACAAACACTCTGAATCCTTTTAAATTTCGCATTTCTGATAGATATCTTTTTTTTTTACCTGCATGTTAGTAAGTATTCTTTTAAAAGATAAAGAAAAAGCTTATTGAATGAAACATCCACAACATCAAAAGTGTATATTCCAACATGAATTATCGCAATTTTTATATTTTTCTTTTACACACATTTACAAATATGATGGAAATTTAAGAAATACTATTTTCAATTAAGAAGCTATTTCCAAAGACTCATGGATTATTGTCTATTTTTAAAAACGATATTTTTATTTCAAGTTTGTTGGAGGTTATAGATTAAATATCTCATTCTATTTAAATTTGAGATTTGAAATTAACGAATATGACTTCAAATTATTCATGTGTTTTCATTATTTTGTAATGTAAAATGGTGTGAACGTGAAATGTGTCTTTTTTATATAAGTAACTTAGTCTTTTGATAAATCTCCTTTACATTGTTTTGCAAAATTTTTCGCAGCTGTACATATATTTACTTTAGTATTATTCTATCTTTTTGCTTCTGAGGATTTATAATCTAAGCTCCGCCCTTCTATTTTCAAATTGGCTACTCAGGATGCATTAGTTTATAGTCTATGTAAAAAGTTTTTTTTCGGGGGGGGGGGGAGGGTCTGTCATTTTCATTTTTCATCTATAATGGAATACGTTCAGTTACTTTTATTACTTTCTCACCTATTCAGGGCTACGCTGAGGCGTATTTTCGATGCCGGCATTGACTGACGGCTCCAACGGCATCCCTGAGCGGATCCAAATGGCAACTTCTCACGAAGTTAGGCCTAGTCAGACAAGAAGATCCAGTCCACTCTCTCAGCGACCATCAGAACTAGGCTACACTCTTTTTTTACTAACATTTCTTATTTGTACTTGAGTTTGCTACTCAAGATTTATAAAATTGTAAAAGATCTGAAAAAAAATTATGAAAAAATCTTATAAAATATTGAAAAGACGTGTGCGGCGTGTAGCCGCTGCCGCTGCAACATATCTCGCTGATGTTCTCGAATACATAATCTATGAGTGGATGCTGTCAGCCAGCGCCGCTCGGGACAAACGAAGGAGGTTATTCCATTTAAAACGTCGTCTGTTAAGCAAATGAATTGATGTACGGTTAGAAATACAGGCATATATTGCTCAATTTCTGTAATAAAAAAAGGCCCTTTTCTGGGCCATACAAATATATAAATATTTTTTCGAAATAAAGACATATAATATGAACGTTTTGAAGAGTTTTTGGAAATGACAAACTCTCTTACTCCTTTTAAATTTCGCATTTTTGACAGTTTTTTTTTTAACGATATGAAAGTAGATATGTTTTTTAAAGATAAAGAAAAGGTTATCAAAAGATACATAGACAAAAACGAAATATAAAAAGTGCCTATTCCAACATGAGTTATTACTATTTTTATATAGTTTCTTTTCACACTATTAAAAATATGACGGAAATTTAAGAAATATTATTTTTTATTAAGAAGCTATTTGTAAAATCTCTTGGATTATTGTCTATTTTTAGAAATGATATTTTTATTTCAAGTTTGTTGGAGGTTATAGATTAAATATCTCATTCTATTTAAATTTGAGTTTTGAAATTAACGAATATGACTTCAAATTTTTCATGCGTTTGCATTATTTTGTAATGTAAAATGGTGCGATCGTGAAATGCGTCTTTTTTTATGTAAATAACTTAGTCTTTTGATAAATCTCGCTTATATTGTTTTGCAAAATTTTTCGGAGCTGTACGTATATCTACTATAGTATAATTCTAACTTTTTTTCTTTTGAGGATTTACAGTCTAAGCTCCGCCCTTCTATTTTCAGATTGGCTGCTCAGGCTGCATTAGTTTATAGTCTATGTAAAAAGTTTATTTTTCGGGGGGGGGGGGGGGACTGTCATTTTCTTTTGGGATCTAATGGAATACTTTTCATTTTTTTGTTTCTTTCTCTCTTATATTTTGTTGAAATTTTAAGTAATTTAAATTAATATAAACTTGTTTTATCTTTTTATTTCATTATTTTTCATGTCTTAACCACAATTAAACAATATTCTTGCATGGCCCTTAGAGAGATTTCAGTAAAATTATCTTACTTTGAATGCTGCGCACGTTGTAACAAATGTTTTCCATGTAAAGGAAAGGCTAAATTTCATTGATTGGTTTCGAGCTACGTGATTGGCTTGTGACAATACCGTCGGATCCGCGGGAAATCCTTATATAGTAAGAGATTCAATTGTGAAACATCCAATTTCATTTTTTTTTTCAGTTCGGTGGAGATTCTCGTCGAGAGAAGACGTACTTTTGTGCTGCTCTTTTCTTTATGTGATTTTTAGCGGTATATCATATAGTGTTACTGCTCTGGTTACGTATTGTGTTCTGGCGGTTATATAGCGGTTCGTAATGAATAGTTGTGTGCTTCCACGAACATTTCTGTTTGAGTGGTGATTCTTTTTATGATTGAGCAGTATGGCGGCGGTTGAAAATGTCAACCAGCCTATCAGTATTCTGGCATCTATTGTCAATGGAACGCGACAACCGGACTTTGTTAATCAGTTTTTGGACACTCCAACACAGTTTGACGAATCTGCTAAACAACTGTTTCTCGACTTTTTCAGCTACGTCGATAACTACATCATGGAAACTAGAAGCAAGGCTGAGTATGCAACATCAATAGGCGATCAGTCTGAGGTGAGTGAAACTTGCCGTGAGGCCTTAGTAATTGTTAGGGAGCCTACTAACATTACCAATTTACTTAATTCTACTGTTTTTTGTTTCTCAAAATATAAAAAATCTGCTCACTTTATTCTAGAACAATTTAAACTTAACGACTTCATAACAGTTAATAGAGGCACAAAAAGACGCAATGACGAGGGAAATTCAACTCTCCCCCTGAATAATAAATTCCAAAACTTAGCCAATGAGGCCAGTCTCGACAATAGCGTCGAAATGGACCAAACTAATGAAAACAATGACGCTTCTAGCGTTGAGCCCACGGGATCTCGTCCTGGTAGCTCAGGTAGCACAAAACCAAACAAGATAAACCCTTTCTTTATAGAATTAGAAGAAAACTGGTCAAACTTAGCGAAAGATATTAAGGAAATTAACAAGGAAAAACCAACTATATAGCTTAAAGGTGACCGTCTGATGGTCCTGTGCAAAAATGATGAGGACTTTAGAGCAACTCAAAATTGGCTAGATACAAATACAAAAAAATACACTACATTACATCCCAAGGAGCAAAGACCTAAAAAGGTCTGCATTAGGGGCCTCCCCTGCTACACTGAACAAAACATAATTATTAACAGTCTTAAAGATTATGGATTCACAGTCACTAGAGCTTCAATGATGAAGCACAGAAAAACTGGTAACCCCATGCCTATGTACATGGTGAATGTCATGCCACGTGCTAACTTCGAAGAAATTTACCAGATTAGGGAAATCCACTACATTTCTGTCAAAATTGAGGCTTTTAACAGCAAACAAAGAGTTAAACAATGTTATAAATGTCAAGGGTTTGGCCACGCATCGGAAGTTTGTGGGTTCGATGCGCAAAGTGCGCAGGTCAACACTTAACACCTTCATGTCCACACAAGGGGCGTATCGTCCCCACTTGTGCCAATTGCGGCCAAGATCACCCAGCCACATTCAGGGGATGTGTAAAAAACCCACACAGACTGGAAAATAGAAACGGTAAAAACACAAACAAAAGCAAAAACAGCAATACACAGGTTTCCAAGGAAACCCAACAATTCATTGAACTTTTTAAAGGTTTTGACTATACTAAAAAAGCAAAAACCATAACAACACAAGATCAAAACAAAACGGTTACACCGGGAAGTAGCACTTCTAATGTCGAAGATGAATTCCCTCCTCTCACTGCTGACACAAATAACTCCAAAGAAAATACAGACAATGTTAGTGCTCCGACCACTACAACCACTACCACTAGTTACACTAATGAATTACAGGACATCTTTCAGACATTCAAAGACATGAAGGAGATCCTCAAAATTTCAAAATTTCTTAAATGTATCAAAAATATTGCTTCTCAAACCAAACGCGCTAATAACGCACTTGAAAAAATGTTTATAATCATACAAGAGTTCGACACCCTTGCCAATGAGCTCAGCCCCTCCAACCATGAGTAGTTCTCCCCCTAATTCTCTCGTTGTTTTAACCTGGAATTGTAACTCTCTCTCCAACAAATTTTCTGAATTTTATGACTTCGTTACTAACAATCCCAATATTGACATTATCTTACTTCAGGAAGTCCATAAGACGTCTGGTAGTATTAAAATCGCTAACTATAAATTATACCATACCCCTAGTCTTGGTTCCAACGTCGGGGGTACTGCCATCTACATTAAACAACACATCCCACATTACACTACACAACAAACTACACTCGCTGGTATTGACTATACGGGAATTGTTGTACAATTGCCACACATTAATATTAACTTTACTTCTGCTTATATCAGACATGTGCGACAATTCCCAGTCAACGACCTTACACAACTTCTCTCTGAACACACACACAGTTTCATTGCTGGTGATTTTAATGCACGTAACCGGCGATGGAACTGTCATTCGACCTCTGGTTTTGGCAGATCATTACATAGCCTCATCTGACACCTTGATCTTAGTCTACATGCACCAAACAAACCTACACGTATTGGGAACAATAACACTCATCCTTCTATCATTGATTTTGGCATTTCCAAAAACTTAGCCTTTCCTGTTACTACCACCGTTATTAATGACCTTACTTCTGATCACTTTCCTGTTTGCTTCAAAATTGACCTTGTTGACTCCCCTCTCCCCCTCCTCTGGTTGCAGTGGACTGGAACAAATTTAAAAACATATTGAACAATTCCGATTTAACTTTTCCAACCATTCAGAACACCAATGATATTGATAATGCAGTTACTCACTTTCAAGATCTTATCACTAATGCCCAACAGCAGGCTACTCGTCAATATGTCAAAAACTCTAAATCCTTCATTCTTCCAAACTATATTCACGCTGTCTGCAGACATCGTAATAACTTACGGCGTCGCTATCAAAATAATAGAGACCCAACTCTTAAACCAATTATTAATCGTCTTAACAATAAAATCAAAACCCTTATTGCCAAAGAAAAGCAGAAGAGTTGGGGGAAATTCCTCAGCTCTCTCTCTCCGGAAGACAACTCTCTCTGGGCCATTAAGAAAAAACTTAACAATCAACACACCCCCATTCCACCGTTAACAGACACCAACAATATCACTGCTTACACTGATCATGATAAAGCTGAAACTCTAGCTAAAAGTTACGCAAATCAATTTTCTCCAAATCCCTACCTTGCAAACCCGGATCATTTCTTTGATGTCCATGAAACTGTCAACAACTTCTTAAGTACCCCTCCTGAGGAACCACTCCCAGAAATACAACCTGTAACTATCTCTAATATAATCAAAAAACTCAAAAACAGGAAATCCCCCGGATACGACAAAATCTCTAACTTCGCTATTAAAAACCTTCCTCAAAATTGTATTAACTATCTAACAGATCTTACTAACGCTATCCTTAAATTTTATCACTTTCCAAACCCTTGGAAAATTTCTGTTGTGACTCCTATCCCTAAGCCTCAATGTAATCTATCTGATCCAACTAACTTTCGACCTATATCCCTGCTTCCCTCTCTAAGTAAAGTAGTTGAGCGTGTCATAAGGGCCCAGTTCAATGATATTCTTGACAATAATCACATTTTGATTCCTGAACAATTTGGCTTCAGAGCCAAACACTCCACTGTACATCAACTTCTTCGGGTTGTGGAGTTTCGCAGTGAGAAACTCAACTTGAATATTCCAGCAGCTGCTGTTTTTCTGGACATTGCTAAGGCTTTTGACAAAGTCTGGCATGAGGGCCTTATATACAAGCTAATTAAGCTCAAAATTCATGCTAGACTTATTCACCTCATACATTCATACCTTAGCAATCGCAAATTCTGCGTCCGCATCAACAATATACTCTCCACTTTATATCGTATACTTGCTGGCATTCTTCAAGGCTCTGTCCTCGGCCCTACATTATTCAACATTTACTTTAATGATATACCGCGCACCCTGAGGACCTTTCTTGCCCTGTATGCGGACGACACGGCAATTTACGCCTCAGCTCACTTTGTTTACACCTTATACAAAATTTTACAGAAACACATTGACGATTTCACGGCCTGGTGCACCTTATGGCGCATTAAACTCAACGAACAAAAAACTGCTGCAGTTTACTTCTCTAGGAAGCTTACTAACCCTAACCGCATTACTATCAACAATACAACCATACCCTGGTCCGACCACACCAAGTATCTGGGGGTAACTCTGGATAAAAGACTAACATGGAAGAAACACTTCCTCAACATCAGAGGCCAAGCGGCCGGTATCTCAAAAACCCTTTCCCCTTTATTAAAAGGTAAAACTCTCTCTATCAAAAATAAAATTCTCCTCTATAACGCCTGTATTAGACCAATTCTTACATATGCAAGCCCCATTTGGGGTTTTGCCTGTAAAACCAACATGGATTTTCTTAGTAAAGCACACAATAAAAATCTTCGTACCATCAGAAACGGTCACAGATACTTAAGAAACACAACCATTAGAAGGGACTTAAAAACCACTTCTCTCAAAGTACGCTTAAGTAAACTTGCTAAAAAATTCTACAAAAATATCTATAATTTACCCAATGATATAATAGCTGGGTTACCAGACTACGAGGTCTCCGACCCCCCTAATCGTAAACGCCCAAGGTTTTCTACTTTGTTAGATGATGAAGATTGAGTTTCCCTCTTTCTTCTCCTACTTTACTCTCTTTCTGTCTTGTATTTGTCTTTAATTAACAAAAAAAAAAAAAAAAAAAATTGTTGCATTGTTTCTTAAGCATTCAAAATAATGTTACACTTTTAAAATGTATGGTCTCTGTAAAGAGTCTTTTTTTTTTTGGTTTTCTGGGGCACGTCCCGGTAGCTTTTTCGTCTCCTTTTTTCGGATCATTGGAACATTACATTTTTCTCTTTTTCTCTCTTTTATATATTGTTACCCTATAAGTATTTTACTTACCATTTTACTATGCCTCTCTTTTTCTATTATTATCATTAACTTTAAGTGGCCTAACCACATTTATAAGTTTCTTTCACGGCTCCCTATCATGCCTCAATAGACGACTTCACCACTCGACTGGATGTACAGATGCTCTCATCTAGGCAATCCATATCTACATCTCATGTTCCATGTTCCATGTGAAACATCCATTTTGTATTGCGTTCATTCGATATGGCAGTTAAAATTTCCAAGAAGCCGAGATCAAATAGGGCCGGTACACTGTGTCCAGTCGGTCGCATACGCAGACGTCCAAAAATAGGAAATAACCCTGTTATTATTAGACGGGTATGGCATGGAACTGTATCCTCTGCAGTATATCTCGCTGCAGTTGTCCAATTAATAACTTTTGAGTTTATCAAGGCAGCCAAAGCAGCACGTCACAAACGAAAAAAAGGTATTCGATATTAAACGTCTGAAAGTTTTGGCACACCTGAATAACGTCCTGTTTGGCATCTAAAATGATGCAGAGTCAGAAATAGAGGCATATATTGCTTCATTCCTGCAATTAAAAAAAGGCCCTTTTCAGGGCCATCCAAATATTTTTTTTTTTTTTCAAAATAAAGGCCTATAATTTGAAGTATTTTAAGAGAACATAGTAATGACAAACACTCTGAATCCTTTTAAATTTCGCATTTCTGATAGATATCTTTTTTTTTACCTGCATGTTAGTAAGTATTCTTTTAAAAGATAAAGAAAAAGCTTATTGAATGAAACATCCACAACATCAAAAGTGTATATTCCAACATGAATTATCGCAATTTTTATATTTTTCTTTTACACACATTTACAAATATGATGGAAATTTAAGAAATACTATTTTCAATTAAGAAGCTATTTCCAAAGACTCATGGATTATTGTCTATTTTTAAAAACGATATTTTTATTTCAAGTTTGTTGGAGGTTATAGATTAAATATCTCATTCTATTTAAATTTGAGATTTGAAATTAACGAATATGACTTCAAATTATTCATGTGTTTTCATTATTTTGTAATGTAAAATGGTGTGAACGTGAAATGTGTCTTTTTTATATAAATAACTTAGTCTTTTGATAAATCTCCTTTACATTGTTTTGCAAAATTTTTCGGAGCTGTACATATATTTACTTTAGTATTATTCTAAATATTTGCTTCTGAGGATTTATAATCTAAGCTCCGTTTTTCTATTTTCAAATTGGCTACTCAGGATGCATTGGTTTATAGTCTATGTAAAAAGTTTTTTTTTTCTGGGGAAGGGGGGGGGGGGGGGTCTGTCATTTTAATTTTTCATCTATAATGGAATACGTTCAGTTACTTCTATTACTTTCTCACCTATTCAGGGCTACGCTGAGGCGTATTTTCGATACCGGCATTGACTGACGGCTCCAACGGCATCCCTGAGCGGATCCAAATGGCAACTTCTCACAAAGTTAGGCCTAGTCAGACAAGAAGATCCAGTCCACTCTCTCAGCGACCATCAGAACTAGGCTACACTCTTTTTTTACTAACATTTCTTATTTGTACTTGAGTTTGCTACTCAAGATTTATAAAATTGTAAAAGATCTGAAAAAAAATTATGAAAAAATCTTATAAAATATTGAAAAGACGTGTGCGGCGTGTAGCCGCTGCCGCTGCAACATATCTCGCTGATGTTCTCGAATACATAATCTATGAGTGGATGCTGTCAGCCAGCGGCGCTGGGGACAAACGAAGGAGGTTATTCCATTTAAAACGTCGTCTGTTAAGCAAATGAATTGATGTACGGTTAGAAATACAGGCATATATTGCTCAATTTCTGTAATAAAAAAAGGCCCTTTTCTGGGCCATACAAATATATAAATATTTTTTCGAAATAAAGACATATAATATGAACGTTTTGAAGAGTTTTTGGAAATGACAAACTCTCTTACTCCTTTTAAATTTCGCATTTTTGACAGTTTTTTTTTAACGATATGAAAGTAGATATGTTTTTTAAAGATAAAGAAAAGGTTATCAAAAGAAACATAGACAAAAACGAAATATAAAAAGTGCCTATTCCAACATGAGTTATTACTATTGTTATATAGTTTCTTTTCACACTATTAAAAATATGACGGAAATTTAAGAAATAATATTTTTTATTAAGAAGCTATTTGTAAAATCTCTTGGATTATTGTCTATTTTTAGAAATGATATTTTTATTTCAAGTTTGTTGGAGGTTATAGATTAAATATCTCATTCTATTTAAATTTGAGTTTTGAAATTAACGAATATGACTTCAAATTTTTCATGTGTTTGCATTATTTTGTAATGTAAAATAGTGCGATCGTGAAATGCGTCTTTTTTTATATAAATAACTTAGTCTTTTGATAAATCTCCCTTATATTGTTTTGCAAAATTTTTCGGAGCTGTACGTATATCTACTATATTATAATTCTAACTTTTTTTCTTTTGAGGATTTACAGTCTAAGCTCCGCCCTTCTATTTTCAGATTGGCTGCTCAGGCTGCATTAGTTTATAGTCTATGTAAAAAGATTATTTTTCGGGAGGGGGACTGTCATTTTCTTTTGGGATCTAATGGAATACTTTTCATTTTTTTTTTTGTTTCTTTCTCTCTTATATTTTGTTTAAATTTTAAGTAATTTAAATTAATATAAACTTGTTTTATCTTTTTATTTCATTATTTTTCATGTCTTAACCACAATTAAACAATATTCTTGCATGGCCCTTAGAGAGATTTCAGTAAAATTATCTTACTTTGAATGCTGCGTACGTTGTAACAAATGTTTTCCATGTAAAGGAAAGGCTAAATTTCATTGGTTGATTTCGAGCTACGTGATTGGCTTGTGACAATACCGTCGGATCCGCAAGAAATCCTTATATAGTAAGAGATTCAATTGTGAAACATCCATTTTGTATTGCGTTCATTCGATATGGCAGTTAAAATTTCCAAGAAGCCGAGATCAAATAGGGCCGGTACACTGTGTCCAGTCGGTCGCATACGCAGACGTCCATAAATAGGAAATAACCCTGTTATTATTAGACGGGCATGGCGTGGAACTGTTTCCTCTGCAGTATATCTCGCTGTAGTTGTCCAATTAATAACTTTTGAGTTTATCAAGGCAGCCAAAGCAGCACGTCACAAACGAAAAAAGGTATTCGATATTAAACGTCTGAAAGTTTTGGTACACCTGAATAACGTCCTGTTTGGCATCTAAAATGATGCAGAGTCAGAAATAGAGGCATATATTGCTTCATTCCTGCAATTAAAAAAAAGGCCCTTTTCAGGGCCATCCAAATATATTTTTTTTTTCCAAAATAAAGGCCTATAATTTGAAGGACTTTAAGAGAACTTAGTAATGACAAACACTCTGAATCCTTTTAAATTTCGCATTTCTGATAGATATCTTTTTTTTTTTTACCTGCATGTTAGTAAGTATTCTTTTAAAAGATAAAGAAAAAGCTTATTGAATGAAACATCCACAACATCAAAAGTGTATATTCCAACATGAATTATCGCAATTTTTATATTTTTCTTTTACACACATTTACAAATATGATGGAAATTTAAGAAATACTATTTTCAATTAAGAAGCTATTTCCAAAGACTCATGGATTATTGTCTATTTTTAAAAACGATATTTTTATTTCAAGTTTGTTGGAGGTTATAGATTAAATATCTCATTCTATTTAAATTTGAGATTTGAAATTAACGAATATGACTTCAAATTATTCATGTGTTTTCATTATTTTGTAATGTAAAATGGTGTGAACGTGAAATGTGTCTTTTTTATATAAATAACCTAGTCTTTTGATAAATCTCCTTTACATTGTTTTGCAAAATTTTCACAATCACTTTTACAATCCAGTCTTAAACTTCGTCTGTAGAAAAGTATGCATATGACATCTTTATTACGGAATAACAGATAATATTCTTGAACAAGACTCCCTTATAATATGATAAGGGAGTCTTGTTCTTGACATAGCCCGTATTATAATTTCAACTTTTTTTTCAGGTTTTATGAGAAAATGGCAACAAAAAGATACAGTAATCTCCTATTTTCAACTATTTTCAGTTTACTTTCTATAGAAAAGGGGTACATTTGTTGCCACAATTAGAAAAATGGTATTAAAAACTACAAAAAAATTAAAATCTCAAAAATAAATTAAGATACAGCTTTCAAACAAATTGCATTTTAAGAGCATTTTTTCCTTACACGATGGTGTAAGAATT